>VZQC01015297.1:1721679-1827565 GCA_009823505.1 Rhizomys pruinosus | reverse complement strand
TCACACACACACACACACGGAAATAAATATATAAAAACACACTATAACAAAAGTCACATGAAATAAGCTAACAGCTAACCTCATACTGAGTTGGGACATGGTTCCAGCTTTCTCTCTGAGATCAGGAACAAGACAAGGAAGTCCACATTCATTTCTATTTAGTCAAATACAATACTGCAATTGTAAGTGACAGCAATCAGCTGAAAGATGAAAAGAAATGACATTCAAATAGGGTACACCAAAGTCCAGGGGTCACTGTTCTCAGATGACAGGATCTTACATACAGAACATCCCAAAGGCTCCAACAAAACACTTTCGAAGCTGGTTAATAAGTTCAATACATTTTCCAGATATTAATGTACAAACACTAGTAGCTTTGCATACATTAATAGTCAATGATCGGTCTGGAGAGATGGCCTAGCGGTTAAGAGCGCCGACCGCTCTTACAGAGGACCCGGGTTCGATCCCCAGCACCCACCTGGCGGCCGAGAACCATCTGAAACTCCAATTCCAGGAGAACTCCAGTTCCAGGGGAATCCGACACCCTCTTCTGACCTCCGCGGCATTGCACGACAGGGTGCACAAACTTGCATGCAGACAGGACATTCATACACATACAGAAATAAATAAAATTAAAAAAAAATAGTCAATTAAAAAAAAATAAGTCAAAAACTTGACTTAAAACTTAAGTCAAGTGAGCAATCCCCTTTACAATAATTACGAAAAATAAAATGCCTAAAAATTTACCCAAATAAATGAAAGGTCTACATAATGAATCTAATTAAACAATCATAACATAGTTTAAGAGGACACAAAGACATGTTAAGACATCTTGTGTTCATGGTTTGAAATAATCAATATTATTAAAATGTCTAAACTGTACAAAGCAATTGGTAGATTTAATGTTTTCCCTATCAAAATACCACTAACTGAGATCTCCTGAGACCATCTGAAGCACAGGTACTGGGGCATGGGCTAAAGAGCCCCCCCCAAGCTGGCCCCCCCATATATGAAGGCATCTGAAGGGAGGAGCAAAGCAAGGCCTTCACACATGAAGAGGCATTTAGGACTCACATTGGGAATACAGGCAAGGAGAAGCCATATGCAGGAACAGCGAAGAAGAGACAACACTCGAAAGGCGCAGGATAATCCCGACACAAACTCTACCAACCCTATTAGAAGAATCCTACAGGGCATCCCCATGGTGATAGCCGCACCAGACAACAGATATCTAGAAACACAGATTGGGAACATATGTTATAAGAGACTACAAAATAAAGAGCAAATCAAAGAACTAAGAAAGAGAATGAAGAGAACTCAAGAAGGACTTCTAAGAGAGAATGACAACTCCAGAAGAAAGTAGAAAAAACTGAAAGATCCCATGCTGAAAAGATAAAGGAAACTAAACCAGCAAAGCAAAGAGCTACAGGAAGAGATTGGAGAAGACTCCAAAAAGAAGTAGAAAATACTAAAAAATCTAGAGAGGAGAAATGAAAAAAGGAAATCAAAACACTCTCCAATCAAGAGGAAAGGAATGGAAAAAGCCTCAAAGAAAAATGGATGAAGCAGAAACAAAGAATATCAGCTGAAAGATAACACAGAACAACTAAAAACCTCAAGGAAAGATTTATGAAAAATTTAAAAATACCAAAAGTGGAACAACCATGGGACTGGGGACACTATGAAAAACATCAAACTCTCATAGGTAGGGTAGAGAGGAAGGAGAAGTAATCCCAAGGATGAATGGTATTGATCAGATCTTCAACATAATAATAGATGAAAACTATCCCAAAGTAAAAAAAGGACAAACCAATACAATAAAGAAGCACATAGAAACCCCAAATAGACAAGAATCAGAAAAGAAATTCTCCATGCCACATCATAGTTAAATATGCTAGACACCCAAAACAAAGACAAAATCCTTAAAAAACCGGCAGAGAAAAAACAAGTGACCTATAAGGGAAACCTATCAGAATTAAAACTGACTTTTCAACACCAAAATTATGAAGCAAGAAGATCCTGAAACATAGCATTCCCCAGTGTTTAAAAGGACAATAGATGCACCACCCAGGTTACTATACCCAGACAAAAATGTCAATTATAAGTTGAAGGAGAAGAAAAAACCTTCCATGACATGAACAGATTCCCCAATCAAAAAGACCATGTGACTGGGAGATTGGCATTTAGGATACAGGAATCCATCAATATGCTGTCTACAAGGAAAACCATTCTTACCTTCAAGATAGGCTCCACCTTAGTGAAAGGATGGAAAGAATATCCCAAGCAAATGGTAACAAAAAGAAGCAGGTGTTGCTATTTAAGATCAGACAAAAAAGAAAAAAAAAAAAACTTCAAAGTAAAAAAACAGAAGAGACAAAGAAGGCCATTACATTTTTATCAAAGGAACATATTCACAAGAAAATTTCACCATTATGAATATATATGCCCCAAACTCGCAAGTGCACCAAACTTTATAAAGACAATTCTCAGGGCCACAAGTCACACACTAACCCCAGGTCACTCATCAGTGGAGGGATTGTTCAATACCTCACTGAGTCCTTTTGATAGGTCAACTAGGACAAAGGAAAACAGAGAGACATATAGAACTGAACTATATGATACAACCAGGTGGACCTCATAGACCTTTACCAGAATATTCCACCACCAATTAATACCAGAGAATACACGTTCTACTCACGCACCCCCTGAACATCCCAAAACGACACGTACTGGGACACAGAAGAAATCTCCACACAATACAAAAATGTTTGAAATAATTGCATGCATTCATCAGACCACATGGCAATAAATGCTCAACATCAAAACTTAGGATAAGGCCTACTGCCTACAAAACACATGAGTATGGACTAAAAACAACTCTTGAATAATGAATGGGTCAAGGAAGAGATAAAGAAAGAAATAAAAGCATTCCTGGAACAGAATGACAGGCATAATACAACAAACAAAACCTACGGATGACCTTAAAAGCAGTCCTGAAGGAGGAATTATAGCCCTGGGTGCCAACATTAGAAAACAGAAAGAGACAGCAGTGAATTGATGAAACTACAGCTAAAAGCACTTGAAAGGCAACAACAGATGAGCCCTAAACCAACAAGACAGGAAAATAGAACCAAAAATCAAGCAGAAATCAATGAAATAGGAACAAAAGAAAACAATACAAAAAAAATCACATGGAATCCAAAAGTTGTTTTTGAAAGAATAAACAGATAGACAGACCTCTAAGCCCATTAATCAAAAGAAAGAAGGAACAACTCCAAATCAATAACGATCCATGAGAAAAGGGAAATTCACGAAGCAGACAAGGAAAAGAGTCCAGAAAAATCATATGGTAATACTAAAAAACCTATACTTACCATTGTTGAAAACCTAGAAGAAATAGGATGGAAAATCTGAAATCCTAAATCACCAAAGGCTCAACCAAGAGGGACTTCCACAGCTTAAACAGAGCCATAAGACATGAAGAAATTGAAGATGTTTAGTAAGAAACCTCCCAACGTAAAAAGAAAAAACCCAGACCCAGTACAGTTTCAGCGCAGAAGAATTCTGATAAAATTTCAAAAACCTAACTAACATATACAAAACTTTAGAAAAAAAAAAAAAGGAATACAATCAGAGGGAATTTCTCCCAAATTTCCTTCTATGAAGCCAGCATCACTCTATTGACCAAACCAGGCAAAGATAACAACTAAAAAGGAAATTATAGCACCATCTCCCTAATGGAACACAGTGCCAAAATTCTAATCAGGATAACAGGCAAATCGCAGTAAGACCCACATCAAGAAGATCATCCATCATGACCAAAGTGGATTCATATCAGAGATGCAGGGATGGTTCAACTATGAAAATCAATAAACATCATCAAACACATGAAATGGAATGAAAGAGAAAAAACACACTCTTCTCAATTGATGTTGAAAAAAGCTTTGAAAAAATCCAGCATCCTTTTATGACTTAAAGTCCTAAAGGGAATTGGATTGGAGGGATAATCCATAAGAATTGTATAATCACCACAGACGCCATTTTACACGGAGAATCCATTCCTGACCCACTCAGTCTGCTCGAAATATCATCCTAATATTAGGGAAAAACCGGGCGAAATGACGGTACCACTTAGATATAAACGGATTTCCCTTTTAAAGTTAGGAAATGTCCCTGGGCCCCAAGGGCTTGACCCTGTCCACCCCACTTTCTCTCAATCTACGAGTCGCTTTTTGGCAAAATCACTGCTTGCTCTTCTATGCATGCTTCATTAAGCGCCAAGGAATAGATTGGCTGAAATTAAAGGTGAGTCCTTCTCAGTGCTTGCTTTAGTACTCCCAGATTGTCTAAATGATGAGGAAAACTCAGGAAGTCAATGCATAGTCCCTTATTTTAGCGTACATTGGGTATGATATGATTTTACGTCATGTGAGCACCTTTTTTAAGGAATCGTCTTTAAAAACTACTTTGCTTTTACATAAAAAAAAAAAAAAAAAAAAAAAAAAAAAAAAGCAGCGAACTAGAACAGATACCATATGTTATGTCAATTTAGATATATTGTATAATGTTCAAAACAGGGTAAATAATACCTATTTACTAGTCTCAAAATTATGTAGTTTTTAATTGAATTTTATAAGTTTCAAATTATATGTTTTGATCATATTTAGATACCCTCCCCTATCTGCACATGCTTTTTAACTTTTAATTTTTATTTAATTTAAAAATATTTTATTTATTGTTTTCATTATATTTGTATGGCTGTACTGTCCACATGTGTCTAAGTGTACTTATGTCCTGCAGTGCTTACAGAGGTCAGAAAAAGGCGTTGGATCCCCTGGAACTGTTATGAGCTGTTGTTGGCCTCTGTGTGGGTGCTGGGAATCGAAGCTGGGCCTGTGACCCGAGTCCTCGCATTTCCCATCCTGCTTCTTCTCTGCACACAACAGTGATTACTGAGGAAGGTGTAAACTGCTGTGCTCAGCCTCCCCTTTCAACTCCAGGAATATTCCAGGAGGGTGGGATTGGAGGGGACTCAAACAACCATGTGGACAAAACCACTGTCTGAAGTTCTTGTTGGCTCTCAGGCTTATAATAAAGAGATTTTCATCAAAACCTAATTTCCTTTAATTGTGGTTTACCTCTATTTTTAGCTACACTGTTCTAGTTTGCTTTCCTTGTTGCTATGATAAACACTGTCCAAAACAAGCTTGGGGAAGAAAGGATTTATTTCATCTTACAACTGCAACTAAGAATTCATCACTGAGGGAAGTCAAGATGTGAACTCAAGGCAGGAACGATACAGAAGCCAGAGTGAAGGAGAAAACATGGAGGACTGGAAGCTTACTGGCTTGGTTCCTCTGGCTTGCTTAGCTACCTTTATTATACATACCCAGGGATGGCACAGCCTTCTGTGGGCAGTAGGCTATTAAGAAAATGCCTCAAAAACACAGCCACGGGCAAGTGGAGAAAATTTCTCATCTGAGGTTCTATCTTCCCAGATCACTCTGGTTTGTGTCAAGTTGATTAAAACAAACGAGCACACTCCCTCACAATATTTGCTAGTTAGCCTTTCTGAACTAAATATACAACTTTACACTTTTATTTCCTAAACTAACTTTTTTGAACTTGGCATAATCTCCTACCTCTAACACTAAATGTTATTTTCAATATAGTAAAGTTCCTGCTGGGATCATGGGTCGATGATTCAAGGGTCAATGCATAATGCATAATCCATAACTAACATATTGCCTCTGAGTGCTTCTGTGTGATTCGCTTTTAATCACTTCCCAAGGTTCTGTTTAAGATGTCAATCATCTCCAACTTAAGGATTAATCAGCAAGCATCTCCTATTAATATTTTACATAATTCTTCTCACCAGGAGTCAAAAAAAAAAAACAATTTAAAATAGATATAGGAGTCACATACAGATACAAATATCTACTTTATGGTTGATACAGATCAAACATAAGTGTTCACTGGGGCCCAGTAAAGGTACTCTATCTACTTCAGTGGGTTCACCTACCTCCCAGCAACCAGAAGAGAACATAAGATAAATGCCCTGCAGACAGGGCCAGGCAGGAAGCACAGGGCGGTTCTGGAGGGCCAGAACTGCTTGTGCTAATATCCAAGTAGATGCCCAGGTCAGATCCATGCCTCACTTGGGATGAGTTAAAAGTCTGCTCTGAAGAGTGACTGGTTCCATTTTTTGGAGCAGGAGGGAGCCCCAGCCTTGCTGCCCCTTGCATACAGACCCAAGGCTTGCATCTTCCACCCTGCAGGCTGTCTCCTGTTACTCCTGTCTGCCTCAGGAAGAGGACTGATGTGGATAGAGGCACCTCTTGTGGTGACCTGGCCATCCACACTCAAGGGCCTGTGACCATGACAACGTGGGGTTTTGTCAGAGGCACTGCGGCAGATTTAAGACTGGGAACTCCTTACGTACTCCCCTGCACTCCATTCCCTTTTCCTCTGAAGGTCCCAGGATCTTGATGTCGGGTACTAGGATGTGGAGGACATGTCTGGTCTATGGGTTTGTTTACTCTGTTAAGCTGTGTCTTCAAAGTCATGCTGCCCTGGAGTTTGAAGCAAGAGAAGCCAACCAGCCAGAGGAGAAGGACACTGCTGAAGGTCTCCCTGGGTGCTCCTGCTGTTTGTGGGACATTTTAGAGGTACACATTTACATTCCTTTCTCCCCACTTCAATCATTGTTTTACCTTTAAGAAGAGGCCAAGAGGCTGGGGGTCCAGCTTGGAGGCAGACTGCTTGCCTACTAAACATAAACTCTGTGTTCTTTTCTCGGCCCCCAATAGACAAAACTAAAGAAAAGCAATCTAACAATAAAGGCAAGCTCTGAAGACTCCCTCCCACTTTCACAGTAATCATAAAGATCATGTTATCTTTGCTTTTCCTCGTACACCTACCTCTCTTAACTTGTGCAAGTCTCTCAGAAGTGTTTTGAAATCTCCTATTCCAATCTAGAACCAGCAAACTTCTCTCACAGTCTTTCCATCCAGTGTTTTGACCCTCTCTGTTCACTGTCTGGGGGTAAGTCGCCACCCCAGGGACAAAGATCATGCCTGCTTGCATTTACTTTTTTTTTTTTTTTTCCAATAAAACTCTGTTTATTAGAGCTGCTGGAAGGCTGTCTGCTGATATGAATGCAAAGAGATTTAAAGAGGTCTTAAGCTGGCTCACAAGTACATTTACTTTTTAAATGTTGATATGGAAGAAAGCCAATCTTAGAACCACTCAGTAACAGCTCAGCCTTCCCTTCACATCCAACAGGAAATTGGGTCCAGAACCACAAATATTGAAGTAAATGCTGAAGTCCCTTATATAACATGATGTAATATTTGGATATAACCTATACATATCCACTCATGTAGCACCTAACACTAATGCTGTGTGATTCATTGTTTAGAAAGAAAATAAGAGACTCCCTAAGGACCAGATCCTCAACTGACCTTGAGAAGACAAAAACCTTAGTTAATCTGGATTAACTGTGTATTCTTAAACATCCAAAAGGAAAGTATAACCAGAAATAAATAATCAGTAAGGCCTGAGAAATTGTACTTCAGGTATTGTATTAGTCACTTTTCTGTTGCTGTGATAAAACACCAGACCAAGGAACTTATAAAAGGAAGAGTTTATTCGAGCTTACGATTGGCAGTTCCAGGGAATTAGAGTTCATTGTGGCAGGAGCCATGGTGGCTGGATCTGGAGCAGCAAACCAAGGGTCACATCTCCCAAAGAGCACAGGAAACAGAGAGGGCAACTGTAGACCACAGAGGCTTGTTAAAACTCACTAAGTCTGCCCCCAGTGACACACTTCCCCAGCATGGCCACACCTTCTAAGACCTCCAAAAACAGCGCCACCAACTGGAGACAAATGTCTGAATACTTACAGCCTATGGGGGACACTCATGCAAACCACCACATTCCACTCCCTGGCCCCCATAGGCTCCTGACCATATAAAATGCAAAATGCAAAATGCATTTAAGTCCAACCTTAAAAGTCCCCACAGTCTTTACCAGTCTCAATGCCATTAAAAGTCCACAGTCCAAAGTCTTTCTCTGACTCAGGCCAATCTCTTAACTGTTAAGCTTCTGTAAAATCAAAAGGCAAAATTACATACTCCCAATGTACAGTGGAACCAAATACACATTCCCATTCCAAAAGGGAGGAATAGAGGCATAGTGAGAAAAATACTGGACCAAAACAGACCGAAACACCAGCAGGGAACGCCAAGTCCAGTAGCTCACACATGCAACTTCTGGGACTTGACTTCCAAAGGGCTTAGATGGCTCAGCTCTTCCAGCTTTTGCTTGCACAACATCTCTCTTTCTTAGGGCGGTACCACTCCCTGTATGCAGCTCTCCTTGGCAAATATCTCACAGGTCTGGCATCTCGAAAGTCTTCTTGGGTCTCTCTGATGCCCCACCAGGCTTCACATTCACAGCTTCACGCAATGGCCTATCAGGGCCTTCTTTAATCAGGGACACCCTTGCTGTATATCTGCCTGGCCTCTTTGGCTCTCTGAAACCATGGAGGAAGAACTTGAGAACTTCACTCTTGCACCTTCGTGCCTCTAAAGCCAACATCACGTGAATGAAAATTGCCGATCTGGCTGCAAGTTCAGGATGGAATCTCTCCTACTTTAACCACATTTGCAATTTTTCTCTGCCCTGGACTTGCTGGAGGAACTTAGCTGGGTGTGGTCTTGCCCTGAAGGTACTGATTCTGTTTGTTTACTTTGTAAATCTCGCAGGCCTCTCCTTAATGGCTTTAATCTCCTTATGAAAGGGAGCCTCTCCTTACACATGCCTTGGCCCACCTTTAAGTCTTCCTAGTGCAGTTATCAGATCCAAAACTGTACATTCTGCATTTTCTTTCTGCCCCTCTGCTCTTCTTCTGTAGAGCTGACAATATTCACAATTAAAGCCACACACATTCTCAAATAGGCTGTTTGAAATATCTCTGCCCAAAGACATGTCAGTTCACCACTTTTCAACTTAGCATCAGGCAAGCCATTTGGGCTGTGGGCAAAATGCTGCCAGACTATCAAAATATCCTGGTTGCTGCCTAAGTCTTTATTTCCCCTGGAACCACATCTTTTGCAGCCATGCTTTCTTCCAGGCCTCCACTAGAATGGCCCTTTAAGCTCTGCTTACAATAGTCAACAGCCTTTCCAGCCCAAAGTTCCAAAGTCTTCCACATTTCTCCAAACATACACATGGTCAGGTTTTTCACAGCCAACACCCCACTCTCGGTACCAATAACTGTATTAGTCACTTTTCTGTTGCTGTGATAAAACACCATGACCAAGGAACTTATAAAAGGAAGAGTTTATTTGAGCTTATGATTGGCGGTTCCAGGGAATTAGAGTTCATTGTGGGGGGAGGCGTGGCGGCTGGATCTGCAGCAGCAAATCGAGGGTCACATCGCCCAAAGAGCACAGGAAACAGAGAGGGCAACTGTAGACCACAGAGGCTTGTTAAAACTCACTAAGTCTGCCCCCAGTGACACACTTCCCCCAGCATGGCCACACCTTCTAAGACCTCCAAAAACAGCGCCACCAACTGGAGACAAATATTTGAATACTTACAGCCTATGGGGGACACTCATGCAAACCACCACAGGTATAAAACTTGAGACCTTAGTAAAAAGACAAAAAGAAAAAAAAAAGCACTGTTGTTTTGCCTATCTTCAGTTCTTACTGGCAAGGGCAGCTACTCTGTGGCTGCCACTGCTTTTGCCATCCTTCAAAGACTTGAGACACAGCCTTTCAACCTTCCAATATGTACTGAAGACTCATGTCTCTCCAAGAATCCTCTAAACCTTCAGTGCCAGATGGGGACTGCTGAGACAACCAGCTTGTGGACTGAGCAGCTTACTGGGGTTTCAGCCTCTTCAGACTATAGACTGCTATTGTTGGACTATCCAGGCTGTATCACAGAGGCCAGTACAGGAAGACCAAGACAGGACATGGTGTTTATTGGACCTCATTTAGGTGACCATGGGAAGGAAAGACCCCAGTGTGGAGCACAAGGGCAGGACTGATAGTTGTTTGGGCTTGCCAAGGAGGAGCCTTCAAACAATTCCTTAGGGAAAACACGACATCTTTAAGCATAATAAAAAAAAAAAAAAAAGAAATCATAAACTGAAGATGCTAAAACCTATGGCGTCATAATCTTGATATATGTGTGGCATGCATATATGCATATTTTGGAGTCATGCAAATTGGAAGGAACAACAGCAACAACAAAAAGACTGGGTCAAAGAACTGACTGAAACGGTGAACTTCTGCCCGAAACAGTAAACTTCTGCATTGAAAATTTTAAAAGAGACTGAGAAAAAGCTGAAAAACATGTATAGCAGAATGCATGAGCTCTGGTGGGGTGGGAGGCAAGGAAAGGGGAGTGGGTCTAGATTTGATTGGAAAACATTTCATGAAATGCACAAAGCTTCAATAAAAAATTGGCTTTGAAAAAAAGAAAATAACAAGAAAGTCTGCAGTGTTCTATAAACATACAGAGAATTTTTGTATTTTTCAATCAGAGCTTGGCTGTATCCAGAGAATGTAAACATATCTACTGGAAATGGGCAGCTGAGTATAGGAGGCATAGATGCACTAATTCTCCAAATCTTCCCCAGTTTTTGTGCTTATAAGTATCATTACCAAAGTAATTTTGTAACTATTATCTCATCCGTGCTTCATAATAACCCCATGAGGAAACCCACTGATGACTCTAGCCCTCCATTTTAGATCTAGAGAGGATGTCACAAGGAGGGATTGTCATTTGTATAAGATTTAGAGGTGGGGCTGGTCTGGCTTCATCACAGGTGGCGATGCATCCAGCAAAACTTCTGCGTCTGGTTGCACTACCATCTCAAGATAGCTCAGTGGAAGGCAGAGGAGCCAGCCCTGGCTAAGTGGTCTACCTTGTTACAATGTTTTGAATGGGAATGTGCTTATAATAAATGGAAAGAACTACTCATTGTGCCCATACAAACATGTGTGTTCATATGTACAGCTATATGCATTATGTGTACATATAAAACTTGGTTGGTATTTTAGTGGCCAGAACCAGAGCCTAAGCCCACTGGAAGATGAAGTTGAAAGAGTTGAGTTCTTCAGTTCAACTTTGAGAAACCTCTTCAGAAATTAAAATAGCTCAGCCCAAAAGAAGGGAAAACAAAATATGTTGTCTTGGTAAACAGCTGCAGAAGGACTATGGTGTTTTCTATGAAAGCCATGCTGAAAAAGTTTGGATATAGTAAGGCACCCTTTGTTGATGTACTTATTTTCCAAATCATGTTAATGTGCATTGAGTGACAGACAAATGCCCACACAGAGCTTGTAACACAGTGAAGTCATATATATATATATATCCATATATATGGATATATATCCTCTAATCATTTATTAAAATAAATTTCTAAATCATTTATTAAAATAAATTTATAAAATAAAAATATTTTTATGCATCAGTAGAGAAAGATGACATCATGAACTTTGCAGGTAAATGGATGGAACTAGAAGATATTATGCTAAGTGAAGTAACACAGTCCCAGAAAACAAGTGACAAATGGTATCCTTCATTTGTGGATGCTAGCAGCAAATCCCTAGTTGTAAGGCAAACTGAGCAACATTAATGTTACATTTCTTTTTATCTAAAAGCAGCTGTGCTCTTATAATGTCAATCCCTTAATGGGCTCCAGAATCAACCTACCACATATTTCCAGACTTTGTAATTTTGATATGTAGGTGGAGAGTATTTATACATATTTTAGAGTAATATAAAATTAAAAGGAAAAATGTGATTTCCAAAATCGGATTTGGAATTAACATACAGTCTATTTTCAGATGACATAATTTTAGTATCTGTGTGACAAATATATGCATATTTTGAAGCCATACAAATTGGAGGGAACAACAACAAAAGGACTGGGACAAAGAACTGACTGAAACAGTAAACTTCTCCCCAAAACAATAATTCTCTGCATAGAAAATCCTTAAAAAGACTTCAGAAAAAAGATATAAGCCATGTATGGCAGGATGCATGAACTTGGGTGGGGTGGGGGGCATGGAAAGGGGAATGAGTCTAAATTGAACTAAGAAATGATGTATGAAATGCACAAAACTTCAATAAAAATACTTTTTAAAAAGGAATCTTTCCATCCCCCTCTTCAGTGACATTACCTGAGTCTTTGGGAGAGGATTGTGACAACAAATGTCCCCCTTTAAGCTACACACTCTACAGCTTCATATTCTCTGCACCTTGATCAGTTGTAAGTCTCTCTAATGAGAGAGATGCAAAAAAATTTTGAAGGAAAAGGAATGGACATCTAAGACCTCCACTTTGGAATAACTCATATGTCAAATTATTGCACTTTAACAGAGAGCAGGGAAATGCAGAGGAAGTCATGTGTGCAGATAGCTCCAGCCACCCACCCATCTCCCAAAGCAGCACATTCCTAAAGGGCAGAGCGAGCCTCTCTCCATGCCTCTTTTGTTTAATTTCCTCTTGATGCATCATTTCTCTAAGGAGACTGCTCAAGTTCTCCATCTCCACATTGTTTTCAAACCTAGTTACCACCACACGCATTTCTAAATGACAAGGCAACTGGCTGTAAATCTTGATAAGTGGAAAGAAAACCCAAACTGACAGTTAGAGGAGGCAGAAGGGGGAAGGCTCTGCCCACCCCTCCCACAACCCAAATGTCATTCCTCCTTTGCCTTGGCTGTGCAGGCAATGCCGATAAAGAAACGGGCAAACACTTGAAAGTTTCTGACAGGTGTCATGGGTGCAGACATAGAGTGGCTAGGAGGGATGGAGCTTGACATGACAGTGGCAGAGCCATCGAGGCTGGCTGGAGGACACGCAGAGTTTGGTGGCTGTCAATTCTCATTCTCGTCACACTCCAACTCTAGAATGGTGTCTACAAATGGACAGAGCCGGAGGGAAGTGTTCAGAGAACTTTCAACAGCATGCTGACCAAATGATGCTGCCAAGCCACAAGGACAACAACGTGGGATTAGAGCACTCCACCTGGGGCTGGTTGGTGGGGGAAGTCTGGCTAGTCACACTGGTTTCTTATGTTCATTTGCTCTCTGTTCTCACACTGCCCTCCAAGTAAAGGGTTTCAATGTGCAAACTCTTTCCCATATATCTGTATTTGGGGGTTGGGGAAGGAGCCCACCAATATTTGATCATTTTGCCTTTAATATGATAATCTCTGGTGCAGATCCTCCAGGATCTAAATATTTGGCAAATCTGCCCTCCTCTGACCCAGCCAGGGAATGATTTATAATGAGAGAGGAGAGCTGGTTTCTCAGTTACACTGTGCAAAATGGTTTCATAAATATTGTTCTCTTGCGTTATTTTGAAATATCACTTCTTTTAATGTTCTGCCAAAGTCAAATATTTTTGCTTAATAAAAATCCATGGGCAGGCCTCTTACCCAGCCAAAGTAACAGGTGGTACCCAGGTTCACCTGGTGGGAGAGGCTGGTCTGATTATCTCTAGCCCAGAAATGATGGTTAGCTGGCATTAAATTATGACTGATGGCAGCACCTGTGTGGATAATCTTTAATCCAGCCTTCCAAACTACTAACATGATATATTTATTTAATAGTTCTTAACTCAATATATTGGCTTGTGGTTAAGCATTTTTGAATAGCACGAGGACTTGATAAGTACATTCATTTATTTTTTTAAAAAATGACACAAATTTGATAAAATAGTCAGCAGCACATATAGAATCTATGCTGGATCACTGCTGAAAATTCCTTGGGGCCCAGGGCATGGTGATAAATCAAGTACAATGTTGGCCTAACCCCCAAATGCCATGAGTCACTGCTGAGGAGAATTCTGGTGTCATGGTGACCTCAGGCCCACTTGACGTTTGAGAAAAGCAGCGATCCGGAGTAGATATTTTTATTGCGCCATTTTGTGTGGAATGTTGAGATAAGTTGACTGTCACACACGCTGCCAAACAGCATCATTACAGCATGGCTTCATCTTCATTCTGCTTCTCTACTTGGTGACAAGGTGACCTTTTTTTTTTTTTTTGTCTTTTTTGAGGCTGGCCTTGAACTCACAAAGATCCACCTGCCTCTGCCTCCCAAGTGCTAGGATTAAAGGCGTGCACCACCACGCCCAGCACGGTGACCCTTTCTATAGAACACCCCTCCCCCTCAGCCTTGTCTGGAAGTAATCATGGCATTAGCTTGTTCCTTAACCTCTGAGTCTTCCTAGATATGGAGCACCCATGAAACCTCGTCCATTTCCACTAATCTTGCTCATTCTCTGTAGCTTTCCCTCCTGAGGATGTCTCTTCTGCACCCTTCTCTTGTCCAAGCACTAACTGCATTTCCATACTGATTACAACCCTCAAATACCCACATCCTGGGCAAATGAAACCTACTCACTTCCTTTGGTCCTGTTCTCTACTGATTTTCCAATTCTATTACTGATTCTGTGAATCTTCCCTATGGTCCAACCTGTATTCTTACATAAAAGCTCCTCCATCTGCCCCATATTTTGATTTTTGAAATGCTATTCTTAGGTACTTTTTAATGATACATTCTCGAAATGGTATGACATTAGCACAGACATAGAACAGACACATGGGGACCTGTAAGATGGCTCAGCTGGTTAAGAGGCTTGCTGCCACACCTGATGACCAGTTAGACTCGCACACATAGTGGAAGGAGAGAACAGACTTCTACAATTTGTCCTCTGACCCACACATGTAAGCCTTGACAAAGGTGGCCAGACATATACACAAACTCAATGAATAAAGAGTTGTAATGATTTAAAATTTTCAAAAGCCAGACATAGACAAATGGAACAATGCAGAGAGCCCAGATATATTAATCTATGCACACATGATCACCTGATCTTTGACAAAAGCATCAAGAATGTTTATTAGACAAAGGATAATCTTGGGGTTGGAGAGATGGCTCAGCAGCTAAGAATACTGACTACTCTTGCAGAGGAACTGGATTTGATTCCCAGCACCCACATGGCAGCTGACAGCCATCCTTAACTCCAGTTCCAGGGGATCCAATGCCTTCTTCTGACCTATGTGACATTGCACAACACAGATGCAGTCACATACATGCAGGCAATAGGCTCATACACATAAAATAAAAATAACAATAAAGCCAGGCTTTGTGGTGCACAGCTCTAATCCCAGCACTCAGAGGCAGAGTCAGGTGGACCTCTGAGTTTATGGCCACCTGGGCTACAGGGAAACCCTGTCTCAAAAAGATCAAAATAACAATAACGATATCTAAAAAGAAAAAGAATAGTCTTTTCAATAAACAGTGCTTGGGCAATGTATTGCTTATGCAGAAGGAAAAAATTCAATTCTTTTCCATATGTTAAGAAAAATGAACATCAAATGGATCAAAAACACAAATGTAAGATGCAAATCTCTGAAACTACTAGAAGACAGTGTAGGGGAAACAGTTGAAGATAATGATTTGGGCAGCAAGAGATTTCTGTAACTCCAGATCCAGAGGATCCGAGTCCCTTTTCTGACCCCTTCCATAACACAAGTTCAGTTGAGTCTTTCCACTCATTGCCTCGGTCAGACAGAATGAGAAGGAAATAACCAGGATATAGGGTGGTTTTTTTAATCAAGCTGTCCATTTTCCTCTGTTACAGTCCTGTTGGGTGGTGGTAGTAACAGAGGACCCACATTTGTGCAGTACCTTAAAGGACTCCCTTGACTTCCATATATGCTCTTCTTTGTCCCCTGTTCCTTGTCTCTGCAAACAGTATTTCCACTAACCTATTGCTCATGCTAGGAACAAGCATTGCTCTACAAAGGCCTCTTTCTCCCTCCTGCCACTGATCCATTTCAACAATAACCCTATCCATGGTCCCTCCATCTTTACTGCCACCACCACAGTCCAAGCCACCGTCGCTCCTCACCCAACAGATGTTCTACAGTAGTCTCCTGATGGAACTTCAGTTCTTGTTTTCTCACACAGCCATGGTGACATATTAGCTGGGTGTGGTGGTGCACACTTTTCATCCCAGCACTAGGGAGGCAGAGGCAGAAGGACTTCTGTGAGGCTGAGGTCATCCTGATATACATAGAAAGCTCCAAACCGGCAGGGCCTACATAGTGAGACCCTGTCTCAAAAAAAAATTTCTTTAATGAATTAAACATAGTGCTTCCCTATTTGGAGATCTTTAGTAATTTCCTCTGGATATAAAGACCAGATTCCTTACCATGGCCTGCAAAGCCTTACATGAGCTCTCGCTCTCTACCTTTCCCTCCATCCCTCTCTTCTCTCTTCCTCTCTCCCCCCTTTTCTCGTCCTTTCTCCCTGTCCACTGCCCTTCATTTCTGGCCCTCAGGACCTTCTTTTTAAGTTTATTTCTATTTTACTTGTACAAGTATTTTGCCAGCATGTTTATAAGTACACCCATGCATGCAAGTGCACCCATACATGCAATGCCCATGGAGGCCAGAAAAGCATGTCGAATACTCTGGAACAGGAATTACGGATGGTTCTTAGGAGCTAAGAAGGTACTGGGAACTCCATCCCCTCAGGATTGATCTTAAGATAGTGGCTGCCGAGTGCTTACTTCTTTTCTTTAAAGGCCATTCTCTGTCTCTGTGCTCCATAATGTCTCAGCTACATCTCTACCACACACCACCACCTGTCTCAAGCCCTCCATTAAGTCACCGATACTTGTACATATCTTCTGGTTGTTGGTTTGCATGTGTATTACACATGTGTGTGGTGTGGGCCTGCAGTTATGCACTCACGTGCAGAAGCCAGAGGAAAATGTTGGCTGTCTTCCTTTATCCCTCTCTGCCTTAGCATCTTGTGACAGGGACTCTCGTGGAACTGGAAGCACATTGTTTCACCTAGGCTAGTGTGATGGTTAATCCTGGGTGTCAACTTGACTGGACTAGGGATGAACGAATAAGAGAAAAAGATCTTCAGACTGGACTACCTCAAGCTGGATAGCCCACCCCAAATGTGGGCGTTACCTTCTGCTGGCAGGCAGTATAAAAGGCCATGGCAGAGGGAGCTGGTCCCTTTTCCTGCGGCTTGCCTCTCTCTCCCTGGTGAGTTTGTCTTGCTGTTGTGATCAACCCTTCGGATCCCATCGTGTACTGAGACCGGCAGATCCCCTGGAATCCATCAGGCCTTCAGCACCAGATTGGGACTACTGAGACATCCAGCCTTGCGGACTGAGCAGTTCCCTGGATTCTCAGCCTCTCCATTGTGGTGTGGCTACTGTTGGACTCCTTGAACTCTGTCACATGAGCGAATCAATAAATCTGTATATGGCTATATATTCGTTCTATTGATTCTGTTTCTTTAGAGAACCCTGACCAATACAGCTAGCTAGCCAGTGAGCTCTCTGGATCGTCCTCTCTCTGTCCCCAGTGCTGGGGTTACAGACAGATGTGCAGACAAACCCATCTTGTTCTCCAGTGCTGGAGCTGAGAACTTAGATCCTCATACTTCCGTAGCAAGCACTCTTACCCACTGAGTCCATACCTCCAGTTCCCGGGCACTCCAATGCCCTTTTCTGACCTCCTTGGGAGTTGTAAGACAAGGATGCACTTACATTCATTCATGTAATATATGAATACACATAAAAAATAATAAAATGTTTAAAAAATTAAAACCAAATTCAATTAAAGATAAATCTTAAGAGGAAATTTGTTCTGCAGAGAGAAGCACCCAGCAGCCCCCACTCATGCTGTGGACAGTGGGAACATTTCCTACTCCTTACAGTCTCCCACAGGTACCTATGTTTAGCCTCACAGTGATACTATTGGGAGGCATGTGGACTTTAGGGGGTGGAGCCTATCAGGGTTCTTTAGGACAATTTTGTGTGTGTCCTTGAAGAATATTGCGGGACCTGGCCCCTTCCCCTTCTTACTGCCTGGCCATGACACAGGCAGTTTGCTATGCTACGTGCCTCGTGCCACTGCCACGACACCCCAGACAACGGACCCATCTGATCTTGGACTAGACCCTCTAAAACTGTGGGCCGAAATGGGCAGTTTTTCCTTTAAAGTTAATTGTCATAAGCATTGTGGTACAATAGCATAACATACAAAAGGCTATCACGTATTGTAGAGGGTTAAGAGGCCCTGGGCCCAGTTAAGGAGGTAATGTGTTACCACAATGTTTCCTTCTGCTCCATCTCCCCAGAGGAAGAGCCTACCTCACACCAGCCGCACCTCCCTGCTCACACTCCTACAGTACAGTACCTCCTTGAGACATGTCTATCAGAGTCCCGTGAAGGGGCCACGTAGCTGCCCCAGCAGCTCCACGGCTGTGCTACGGGAATGACTCCGTGGCCCTGCCTACCCTCCCACAGCTTTGGGAAGCACTCAGATGGGCCATGCTAAACAGCTCATTCTGCAGAAACCCTGGGAGCCAAATAGTCCTTCGCATACATCCTCAAGCTTCCCCAGAAGCAGCTCAGGCCTGTTCATCCACCCTGGGCACCAGAAGCAGCCAGAAAAACAGCCCCAAGCAGCACAGCACACAGAGACTCTGGAGAGCAGCTGGAAGACCGTCTGTCCATCCTTCTGTGCCTCTAGAAAGCCCGTTCCCAAAGCTTCTCCCATGGAGGCCCCCAAAACAGATGAGCAGCCCTAGCCACCTGCCCTTGGCCAAGGGAAATCTGCTCCTTAGCGTTTTCTGAACAGTTTGGCTCCCACAGCCCCACACCATTATTTACCCAGCTCTCCGACACTAACAGGCACCCTAGCTATCTGGCATGCTGTAAGACCCCTACCTGATCCCACCAGCACAGCTTTTCTATAACGCATGGCCCTCAGGAACCGAGGGGTGTGATAGCTCTGTTTTCTCACCACCTATGTATGACCTGCCTGCACAGGTACAGTAGAGCAGCCTCCCCTGACCCCGCCCAACACAAACCCTGTGGCAACCGACAGACACAGCTCATGCCTAGGAGATCTGCAAGCCAGCCAGTGATGTCATCTTACAACCTCTGGGGTCACTGAGACATCCACAGGCACCGGAGGATGGTGCCTGTGGATCACAACACTGGAGGAGGACAGATGATTACCCAAGGGAAGACATTGCTCATGAAAGACCCCTGCTAGGGGATGCACACTTGTTTTTTTTGTTTTGTTTTTTTATTTTATTTTATTTTATTTACTATGTGTATGAATGTACTGCCTGCATGCAGGTTTGTGCACCCGTGTCGTGCAATGCCTCAGAGGTCAGAAGAGGGTGTCAGATTCCCCTGGAGCTGGAGTTCTCCTGGAATTGGAGTTACAGAGGGTTCTCAGCCGCCATGTGGGTGCTGGGGATCGAACCCGGGTCCTCTGCAAGAGCAGTTGGTGCTCTTAAGCACTAGGCTATCTCTCCAATGCACACTTGTAATGCTAGCAGTTGGGAGGTAGAGGGGGGAAGCAGAAGTTCAAGGGCATCCTCAGCTACCTTGCAATTTCTAGATCAGCTTTGGTTAGATGGGACCCCCATGTTAAACACAAAACAAAACAAAAAGAGGCAACCGATCACCACACACACGTCTATCAACACAGGGACATAAAACAGAGGAAAACAAACAAGGAAACATTATGCTGCCAAAGGAACACAATAATTCCCTAGCAAAAGACCCCAAAGCAAAGGAAGTCAATGGATTTCTTAAAAACCAATTCAAAAGACTTATTTTAACAAAACAATGAGAATGGCATCAGAGAGAATGCAGACAGGCAATCTGATAGAATTAGGGAGACAAATTGAAAATGTGAATGACAAATTCAGCAAAAAGAGATCATTAAAAAAAAAAAAGAATTAGTCTTGGAGCCTACAAGCTCAATATATGAAATAGGAATTTCAGCTAAAAGGCTCAGTACCCGAGTGGATCAAGCAGAAGAGAAAATTTGTCTTTAGAGACAAGTCTTTTGAAATAACCCAGTCAGATTTTAAGAAGCAGACATGGGGGGAAGGGGGTGACAGGGTAAAAAGGTGGAAGGGAAGGAATGAGGAAGAAAGTGGTGGAAGGTGACGGAAGGCAGATGTCGGACTACAGAGCCCCTCAGGCCAGCAAGCCTTTCTATTACGGGTGTCTAAGGAGGGTTGAAAAGGAAAACTCTAGAAATCTTCATAAAATGCTCAAAGCTTTCCAAAGCTTGAGAGAGTTATTGTCAGCAACAGTGACAACAAATATCCACTGCCACCAGGAATCTGAAGAGGACTTCCCACCCTGTCTCCGCTGTGGAAACTCCCACTCAGTAATGTCAGGTCATTGACTACATTGCAGAAAAGTTTCAAGAAACAGAATGAAGCAAGGTTGGTGAGTTTATGAGCTGGAGGTGAGGGTGAGTGTAATGCTTTAGAGAGGGGCTGTTTTGAAGAAGCAATGGCCCCCACAGGTTCAAGTCCTGGCATAATTGGCCTCAGTTGGTAGTGATGTTTGGGAAGGGTTCTGGAGCATTTAGGGGATGTGGCCTTGCTGGAGGAAGCCTGTGGTGGGGGAGCTTTGAGAGTTCCTAGCCTTGTCCCACTTCCAGATTGCTCTTTCTGCTTCCTGTTTGACATTGAAGATATGGGCTCTCAGCTTTCTTCTCTAGCTGCCTCCTGACATGCCTCTCCCACCAGGACGGACTCTTATGCCTCTAGAACCAGAGGCCCCAATAGATTCTTTCTTCTGTAAGTTGCCTTGGTCATGGTGTTTTGTCACAGCAACAGGAGAGTAACTAATGCAGATGCTTAGAAGAAAAAAAAAGTAGGGATGGGGGAGGTGGCCTGGTAGTAAAGTGTTTACCATGTATGGTGAACTGCAGAACCCACTAGCAAAAAGCCAGGGACAATGGCAAGCTTCTGAGATTGGGGGAGGTTGATAGGGCAGAACCCCCTTCCTCCACTTGTTGGCTAGCCAGCCTAATATAATGGATAAGCTCCTGACCACTGAGAGATTCTCTCAAAAAACAAAGTGGGCACTATATGAGGAGAAAAGATACCCAAGGTCATCCTCTGTCCTCCATACAGAACACTCACATGTACACATACACACACAGAACACTCACATGTACACATACACACACAGAACACTCACATGTACACATACACACACAGAACACTCACATGTACACATACACATACAGAACACTCACATGTACACATACATACACAGAACACTCACATGTACACATACATACACAGAACACTCACCTGTACACATACATACACAGAACACTCACACATGTACACATACACGCACAAAACACTCACATGTGCACATACACACACAGAACACTCACATGTACACATACATACACAGAACATTCACATGTACACATATACAGTCACATGTACACATACACACACAGAACATTCACGTGTACACATACACACAGAACACTCACATGTACACATACACATACAGAACACTCGCATGTACACATTCACACACAGAACACTCACGTGTACACATACACACACAGAACACTCACATGTACACATACACACACAGAACACTCACATGTACACATACACACACAATTTAAAATCAATACATTTCCACATGTGGTTACGGCTTCTCAAAAATAGAGAATCCCACTTAAGTCTTCTCATAATAGCTGTGTATGACTGTATGGCTTTCTAAGTTATAGTGTTCAAAGGATGCAAGGTACAGGGTTTAAAGATTGGGCAAAGTTTAGGTCATTAGACTAGTAAAATTTAAAATGAATAAACTATGTGAGCCAGTTTGCTTAAGTCTCCTTTTTATTTATTATTTTTATTTTATGTGCATGAGTGCATGTAGTTAAGTGTACCCATGTTGTGCAGTGCCCACAGAAGTCAGAAGAGAGTGTTGGATCCCCTGTAACTAGAGTTAGGATGGTTGTTAGCCACCATATGGGTGCTAGGAATCCAACCCCGATCCTCTGCAAAAGCAGTCAGTGTGCTCTTAACTGCTGAGCCAAGTCTCCAGGCCCTGCTTATGTCTCTTATCCCGAAGAGTTTCCTTTTGTAAATGACATTACAAAATCTCATTTTTTGTATTCATCTAATAGAAAACAAATATATGAGATCTAGAGATGAGACAGGAGTATACAGAGGGTTAAAATCAAGGTCAGTAAGCTTAGGCCATTTATTACTTTTAACAACTTTAATATATTTCTCAGGAAAAGGAATAAGATCTGTATAGGCAATCTTGATAGCAAATTTTGCTAGTTCTATCAAAATTCTTAATTCTTAGCTACTGAGGGACTTCGACAACACTCTGTGAGGAGCTCTTATCACACTTAACCTGTCCTTCTGCCTGAATTCAGTAGAAATCTACAGATCCAGGACTCTAAGAGGATTTGACTAAAAAGATCTTCTCCAGAATACATTTTAGTCAAAATTTCAGAAGTATAAGACTGAGAATTCTAAAATCAGCCAGAGAAAAACATCAAGGCACAAATAAAAGAATTATCATTGGATAAGTAGTGGGCTTCTCAGCAGAAAGCTTATTGGCCATTGAGATCCTGAGATGATGATGTTTTTGTTTTTTGTTTTTTGTTTTCCTATGAGATATAGTTTGGCCATATAAGCCTGGCTAGACTGAAACTCGATATACAGCTCAGACAGGCATTCAACTTGCAATCTTTCATCTTCTGCCTTAAGACTGCTGGGATTTTAGGTGTATACCACAAAACCCAGCACAAAGTTTTGAAAGAAGAAAAAAATAATAATTGCTAACCTCAATGACTGTACCCAGTAAAGCTCCTCTTCAGAAAAGACAGATGAATAAAGCAAGGTAAGTAAAACTTTAAAACAGAAAGAAACTTTTAAAAAGGAAGAAAGAAAACTTGGAGGGAATTTATTACTCCTAGATCAGCTCTAGAAGAAATGTTTAAGGAAATCTTAAACAGTAGGAGCAAGAAAATAACCACCCATGGACACATGCAGATGTGAGACTGGGAGGTGGGAGAAATCACACATCAGACAAGGGTGCTTGTCATTCTTATAGTGTTGGATTTCCAGTACGCGCTGGGAATCGGGATGCTCGACCACCTGTAACTCCAGCTCCAGGGGCTCTGATGCCCCCTTCTGGCCTCTACAGCCTCCTACAAACATATACATACACACAGACACACCCTCACATATACGTAAATAAAATAATAATAATTTTCAAGGATGGCACTTGTTAGTAGACATGAACGAAAAATAAGAACCAGTGATCAGCTTCCTTAAGTAACTCTCTTTACTGGTAAAGACACAAAAGGGCTGAAGGTGATGGGGTGAAGGTAGATGCATCATTGTTTTGCTTTTCCTTGATTACTTGGCATCACTGATTTTGTAAGCCTTTAGGCTGGGGGGGTAGTACATACAGTGCTAGCATCCTGTAGCTTTGCTATAGATGAGACTTCAGACTAAATCAATTTAATAGGTTAAAAACTCTTCTTCAACAAATGTGCTCTTTGCAAATCCTGTAAGGTCAAGGGCTGTTTTTTCTCTATCTTTCCTGGTCCTCAGGGGAGAACATGTCTCCTAATAATTGACTACAGAATTAACTATTCCTAGGAAAAGGAACTCAAAAGTCATGGGTCACAAGACTTTCAAAGCAATAACTTTCCTTTAGATTTACAGGACCAGGAGTATTTGGTAACCCTCAGATACCAGCTGTCTGAAAAAATACACCATCTGAATTCTGGTAGCCATCTGGTACACTTCCCATACCTCCTGGTACAAAGCTTATGCATGCAGCCCCTAGGCATGATGGTCTTTGCTGTTGGCAACAGCCTCCATCTTCTGAGGTCTGATAACGTTTTTTTGTTGTTGTTGTTGTTGTTTGTCTTTTCGAGACAGGGTCTCCCTGTAGCTCCAGCTGTCCTGGAATTCACTCTGTAGACCAGGCTGGCCTTGAACTCATAGAGATCTGCCTGCCTCTGCCTCCCAACTCCCTGCTAGGATTAAAGGCGTGCGTCACCACGCCCAGCAAGGTCTGATAACTTTCAAAAGAAGTTTTTTCTCTTTCCCAAAAACTTGGCATTGACCTTCTCAAGTGACGGGCAATTCCTTGGGTCCCTGGAAACATGATGAAAATGGCAACTGAAAGTGACTACGAGTAACTATGTTGTGTTAGATGAACAGACTAATTGAAAAGGTGTAAAACGAGAAAGAAAAGGTCACTATAAAGAAGGCAATTCAGGGCTGGAGAGAGGGCTCAGAGGTTAAGAGCACAGGATGCTCTTGCAGAGGACCCAGGTTTAAGTACCAGCACCCACATGACTGCTAAGAAACACCTGTATTTCCAGTTCTGGGGATCCAGCACTCTCTTCTGGCTTCTGCAGGGCATTGCACACTTGTGGTGCACTTATATACATGCAGGCAAAACACTCATACACATAAAATGAAAATAAATAAAATGAAAACAATTCAACAGATGAGGTAATAATTATAAGTTTATATAAAGTTAAACTGTATTGGGGGCTTGAGAGATAGCCTATCGGTTAAGAGCACCAACTGCTCTTGCAGAGGCCAGGGTTCGATCCCCAGCACCCACACGGTGGCTGAGAACCATCTGTAACTCCAATTCCAGGAGAACTCCAGTTCCAGGGGAATCCGACACCCTCTTCTGACCTCCGCGGCATTGCACAACACAGGTGCACAAACCTGCATGCAGACAGTACATTCATAGGCATAGAAAATAAATAAATAAAATTTTTTGAAAAAGCAAAAAAAAAAGTTAAATTGTCCTGTCCAACTTGATAAAGTAAAATGTTTGGATCTAAAAGATAGACTCTAAAATAATAACTGGAGGCTTCAAAACATTGCAGTCCTCTATGGATTGGTCATCCAGAAAAAAATAATAATATTGAATAAGATATACTATGGACCAAAGCAGAGTGAATTGATATTTACAAAGCATCTTATCCTAGCATACACTAGCTCATCAGTACGTGGCGTATTTTCCAAGACAGACCATATTAGACCACCAAAGAGAGCCCAGTAATCTTTTTAAAATCAAAATTAAATCTTATATATTCTCTGGTCATACTTAAACAAAACAAAAAAAAATAATAAGAAAGCTATTTCAGATTATCCAAATACATAAACATTATATAATATTGTCTCAAATAATTAGTCAAAGAAGAAATCGAAAAAATTAAAAACTTTCCAGACTTAAACATCCTAAAAATTTGTGAAATATAGTAAAGGCAGTATTTAGAGAAAAGTCTATAGTTCTAGAGAAAAGTCTAAGCAGTTATGTAGAAAGGAAGGAAGGAAGGAGTTCAAAGTAAATAATTAATGATAAAAGTCAAGAAATTAAAAAAAAAATTAGTAGAGGAAAAAATGCCAATGACCATAACTAAATCAAGAAGTTAAAAATCATTAAAATTCTTTTTTATTATGAGTTTATTTTTCAAAAAAAAAATTTTAAACCTGTGTGTGTGTGTGTGTGTGTGTGTCACACCACAGAGCTTGTGTGTAGTTAGAGGACTACCTGAGAGAATTGGTTCTCTCCTTCATGTGGATCCTGCAGGTTGAACTGAGATCATCAGCCTTGGTGTCAGGTGCCCTTACCTTCTGAGCCATGCTTCCATCCCCCAGTCAAGGATTTCTTGGAAAGATAAAAATCAACAAGCTACTAACTATACTCAAAAAAGATGCTCCAATAAATAAAATCATCAGTGAAAACAGACATGACAACTGATGTCAGAGAAATTCAAAACATTGGTAGGGAGAGTATTTTGAAGTTTGAAAAATACATTGGAGGCCCAAGAATGAGTAAAATTGAGAGCTTAGAAAACCTACTAACTAGAACCAGCAGAGCAGAGGGCATTTGAGAAGATGAATAACAGGAGTCAAGACTGAACCAGTAAGTTTTTTTCAATAGACAAAAAAGCATGACATCAAAGCATCATTGATAAATTGTATGAAACTTCCAATGAATATTTATGACCAGTTCTAAAAACATTCCAAATAATTTAAAAGGTCTTCAAACTTTATTTTGTTTTTGTTTGTTTTTGGTCTTTTTGAGACAGGGTCTCCCTGTAGCTCCAGCTGTCCTGGAACTCACTCTGTAGACCAGGCTGGCCTTGAACTCACAAAGATCTGCCTGCCTCTGCCTCCCAAGTGCTAGGATTAAAGGTGTGCACCACCACACCCGGCCAAAATTTATTTTATAAGGCCATCATTACTCTGACAAGAACATACAAAACACAAGAAATGAAACTTGGAACACTACCCCTGGTTAAAACAGATGTAAAAATTCTCAACAAATTACTAGCCAGTTTTATTGTTATATCTATAGATTAACGCATCTCTCAGCTCTCAGCAGAGAAGCTCCTTATGCAGCAGATGGTGATTAACACAGAAACCCACAAATGGCCAGTGTGCAGAGAACAAGGGGTTATCGACTGCTTAACCCTGCAGACACCTATATCAGCCTTCTGCCTCCCAAGGCTCAGGGATCCTTGTGGAGGGGAGGCAGAAAGGGTTTAAGAGCCAGAGGTGGTGGATGACCACAAGGAAATAAAGTTCCCAGACATCTGGGAAGTTACTCATATGAACTCACAGAAAGGTGACAGTATGATCTAATCCCATACAAACTCAAACCAGACACAATCCCAGCATAGATACGGGGAAGTGGATAATAACCCTAACGCTGCCTGAGAAACTCTTGGTAAGTGATGGCTGCTGGGGAAGGGAGGGTCAGTCTCTTTTAAGGATGGGAGTCTCAGGAGTTCAACTAGGCTCCAGTGGATGGACCATGCTGAAGGATATTTGGGGACACAAATTATTTATTTATTTATTTATATTTATTTATTTATTTATTTATAATATTATATGCTATATGGCCCACTGCGCTAGATAGCTTTAGTGTCAACTTGACACACCTGGGTTGAGGGAGTCTCACTTGGGGAATGGCTCCATTGGACTGGCCTGTGGCCACGTCTGTGGAATATTGTCTTGATTGTTAAGTTATGTGGGAAGGCCCAGCCTACTGTGGGTGGTCCCACCCCAGGCAGGTTGTTATGTACAGTATAAGGAAGTAGGCTGGGCACGGGCCAGGGGAGCACGCCAGTAAGCAGCATTCCTCCATGGCCTGTGCTTTAGCTTCTGCCTCCAGGTTCCTGCCCTGAGTTCCTACCTTGGGTTCCCTGAGTGATGAACTATAACCCAGAAGATGTGAGCTGAATAAACCCTTTCCTCCCGGACTTAGTGTCAGTCAGAGTGTTTTGTCACAGCAATTGAAGATAAACTAGAGCACCCACCCACTGGGCCAGCTCCTCCTCTCTCCCTTTCCTTTAATGAATTGATTTCTCCCTGTTCTACTTTGGATGCCACACAGTCCTGTCTCTTTCCTTATTGCTCTGGCTAATATTATATTGCCAAGCATAGCAAAAGTGGGCATGCTTGTCCTATTTATTATTACATTTCCTGTGATGTTGGCTATGGATTTGTCAGGCTTATTATTTATGTCAACTTTATTATGTTCAGGTACTTAGATTCTACACCTAAGTTTTTAAAGGCTTTTTAAGCAAATCATGAAAGAAATGCTGGATTTTATAATTTATTTTTCTGAATACATCCAGATAACCATAAGCCTTTTGTGCCTGATTCTGCTAATGTGTTGTAGTTCATTTATTGATTTGTGTTTATTGAGCCATCCCTGTATATCTGAAATAAGTCTACTTGGTCATGGTATGTAATCTTTAGATGTACTGTTGTACTTGGGTGACTAATTTCTTTTAAAAAAAATTTTAGTCAATTTTTGTGGTTTTCATACTATATATTTATTTGCCTCTGATATTAAACTGGCTGAAACTTTACCTTCAATGCTAAAATCGAACTGATGGCAAATGCCATCTGTAACTTTGCCTTAAACTAAGGGAGAGGCCACCAATATTTGACAATAAAGTTTGGATGTTAGAGCAAAATTACAGAAATATCTTAATATATCAAGGAATTTCTTTTCCACTTATTTGTATTTTTAACATATTTGGGGGGATGGCTTATGTGTGTGTAGATAGATTTATAAAAACAAGTATCATCCTGTACTGTTTTCCACCTCATTAAAAGATTGGGGGGCTTTATTTATTTTTATTTTATGTGTATGAATGTATTGCCTCTATGTATGTAAGGGCATCTATGTCTGATAATGCCTGCAGAGGACAGAAGAGGGGGTCAGATCCCCTGTAACTGGAGATATGGATGGTTGTTAGTCGCTATGTGGGTGTTCCAAACCTGGGTCCTCTGCAAGGGCAGTCAGTGTTCTTAACCACTGAACCATCTCTCCAGCCCCTAAAGCAAGGGCTTTTATTTTTTTAATTTTTATTTATTTTTGTATGTGTATGAATGTACTGTCTGCATGTAGGTTTGTGCACCCGTGTTATGCAATGCCGCGGAGGTCAGAAGAGGGTCTCGGATTCCCCTGGAACTGGAGTTCTCCTGGAATTGGAGTTAAACGGTTCTTAGCCACCACATAGGTCCTCTGCAAGAGCAGTCAATGCTCTTAACCGCTAGGCTATCTCTCCAGCCCCCAGCAAGCACTTTTAAAAGTGCCATTTAAAACAGTATCGCCGGGGCCGGGTGTGGTGACGCACAACTTTAATCCTAGCACTTGGGAGGCAGAGGCAAGAGGATCTTTGTGAGTTCAAGGCCACCTGGTCTACAGAGTGAGTTCCAGGACAGCTGGAGCTACAGGAAGATCCTGTCTCAAAAAGACCCCCCCACCTAAAAAAACTATCATAAGACATCAAATTCTGAGGAATAAGTCTAATAAGAAAGATGCAGTTTCTCAATACCAAAAGAAATACTGAGGAAATTTAAACAAGTTTTTAAGTAGAGGGAGCAACTTCTGCATTTCTGTGGGAAAGAATTAAAAAGGTAACAATGTCAGCTCTCTGGGGCCTCCAGCTCCAGGTTACAGTGAGTGACCCCGGGGCTGTCCTGCTGAACAATTATAAGAACCTCTAGTAACATCACTGAAAACATCTGGGCCAGTATAAGAGTATCCTTTTCCAATTGAGTTCTATAAAAGACTATTTGTTCACTGAATAAAAATGAAAACCATGCCCCAAAGGGTTTTCATGGATCTAGGTATAATATATAACAGGAACCCAACATTCCAAGGGCCAAGGTGAAGGTTACTTACTACTTCAACATGACACTGGTCAAAATGTTGATTCACAAGAAATATGATATGGAAATAACATAGTTTGTTTCCAAAGGAAACAATTTTAATATAGGTGCAATGTAACAGGTTCAACATGACACTGGTCAAAATGTTGATTCACAAGAAATATGATATGGAAATAACATAGTTTGTTTCCAAAGGAAACAATTTTAATATAGGTGCAATGTAAGAGGCTGGTACAACTTAGCCTTTCTGGATGCTTAATGACCATACTTAACACCCATACCAATTTGGCAGAGGGACCTAAGGGATAACTTTGTTCCTTGCCCTCAGAGGTCAACCAAGTCTTAGGGGATTATGCATGGGGGCATCTCTTGAAATGTCCTAGGGGATTATGCATGGGGGCATCTCTTGAAATGTCCTACAAATGTGGGTCACCAGTCTTCCTGTTCAGGGAGGTCTTGGAGAGCCACTAATGGGACTTCGGCCAGTGTCCAGTCTATAAAGAGGAAAGTCTGCTCATGCTTCAGAAAAGGAAGCCTTATATAGCAAGACCTGATTTGTCCTCGAGTGGATGGAACTGGTGAATGAAAAGCTGAAGAGAACAAGGTGGCCACACCTTCCTCCCCCCACAAAAAACCCCAAGAGACCCCTGAGGACCAGATCCTCAACTGACCTTGAGAAAACAAAAACCTTGGTTAATCTAGGCTAACTGTGTGCCCTTAAGCATCCAAAAGGAAAATACGACCAGAAATAATCAGTAACACCAGAGAAGCTGTACTGCAAACATAAAACTTGAGATCTTTAGTAAAAAGACAAAAAGACAAAAAGAAAAAAAGAGAGAGTACTGTTGTTTGGCCTGTCTTCAATTCTTACTGGCAAGTGTGTCTACCCTGAGGCTGCCACTACTTTTGGCACTCCTCAAAGACATGAGACACAGCTTTTTAACCTTCCAATACGGACTGAAGACTCAGTCTCTCCAAGAATTCTCCAAATCCTTCAATGCCAGATGGGGACTACTGAGATCCCCAGCTTGTGGACTAAACAGCTAAGGGGATTTCAGCCTCGTCAGAATATAGACAGCCATTGTTGGACTACCTGGGCTGTATCATTGTGATGGTTAATCCTGGGTGTCAACTTGACTAGACTAAGGAACAAATAAGAGAAAAAGGGTCTTCTGATTGGACCACCTCAACCCGGATGGCCCACCCCAAATGTGGGTGTTACCTTCTGCCGGCAGGCAGTATAAAAGGCCACGGCAGAAGCAGCTGGTCCCTTTTTTCTCCTGCGGTTTGCCTCTCTCATCTGGTGAGTTTGTCTTGCTGCTGTGATCAACCTTTCGGATCCCAGCGTGTACTGAGACTGGCAGATCTCCTGGAATCCATTCGGGCCTTCAGCACTAGATTGGGACTACTGAGACATCCAGCCTTGCAGACTGAGCAGTTCCCTGGATTCTCTCGGCCTTTCCAGTGTGGTGTGGCTACTGTTGGACTCCTTGAACTCTGTCACGTGAGCAAATCAATAAATTGTATATAGCTATATATATTCGTCCTGTTACTTCTGTTTCTTTAGAGAACCCTGACTAATACAATCATGGAGGCCAGTACAGGGGTATCAAGATAGGATGCATGCTTACTGGATTTCATTTGAGGGACCATGGGAGGGAAAGACCTCAATGTGGAGCAAAAGTGCAGGATTGATGTTTTTTTGGGATTGCCAAGGAGGAACATTCAAGCACCTCCTTGAGGAAAATATGACATCTATTAGGAAAAAAAAGTCCTCCAATTCAAGTGATAGTTGTATGTATGTATGTATGTATGTATGTATGTATGTATAACTATGTACACATATGTATATATACTGTAACAATACAAGTTGGAGTGAACAACAACAAAAGAACTGAAAGAAAACAAAAACTCTGGAAAGACTCAGAAAAAGATGCAGGACATGTAGGGCAGAGTGCAGGGACTTGGGTGGGGTGGGAGAAATGGAAGGGGAAGCGACTCTGGATTCGACTGAGAAATGATGTATGACCTATGGAAAAAGTTTAATAACAATAAAAAAAAGAAAGATGACATCATGAACTTTGCATGTAAATGGATGAAACTAGAAGATATTATGTTAAGTGAAGTAACACAGTCTCAGAAAAACAAGCGAAGAATGGTATCCCTCATCTGTGGATGTTAGCACCAATTACCTAGTTGTAAGTATTTCTTGTGCAGGGCTCCTTGAGCTTTTGTCCAAGTAGTTGGGAGTGATGCATATTGGAAAGAACAACAACAACAACAACAGAAAAGACTGCGACAAAGAACTGACTGAAACAGTGAACTTTTGCTCGAAACAGTCAATTTCTGCATCAAGAATTTTGAGAAAGACTGAGAAAAAGATGAAAAACATGTTTGGCAGAAGGCATGAGCTCTGGTGGGGTGGGGGGATAGGGAGATTTGATTTGTAATCTTGTACAAAAAAGTATATATATAGCCAGGTGTGGTGTTGCATGCCTTTAATCCTAGCACTTTAATCCCGGCAGAGGCAGGAGGATCTTTGCTAGTTTGTGAGTTCAAGCTAGCCTGGTCTATAGAGTGAGTTCCAGGACATCTGGGACTACAGGGAGACCCTGTCTCGGGGGGTGGGGGGACGCGGGGAAGAAAAGAAAATACTTTGGGCAATTTTAGCCTATAAAATTTTGCAACATAGATGAAGTGGATCAATTCCTCAAAACCTCAAATTACAAAAACTCTCAAGAAGCAATGGCATGCTACTATTTTCCTCTCATGTTTATGTACTGAATTATTACTTAACTTTCCTAACAAATTGTGGGGCTCTTGAACATAACGACCATGTCAATCATCATTACTTAACTCCTAGCATCTAGCACTTAGTAAGTATTTAACCTATATTTCTTCAGTGCATGAATGGATAAATACAAACCTAAGTAATAATTGTAAGATATTAGATATACTTGATCCAAACAACAGTTGTGAATATGCCCAAGAAAGCAAAAATTGGGACTAGTACCCTGGTCTTCTGACATCCCCAGGCAGGGAACTACAGACAAAACACTGTACTGTGAATTGAATACTGAAAAAGAATATAAAACAAAGATGCCCCTGGCTGGCCTGTATTTTGTGGAACATGAGCTTCCATTTGACTTTCTTAATACTAATGAACTTAAATCAATGCATTTTGGAATGTGAGCTCACACTGAAAAACTGGGCATGAGCCCCACAGATAGGGCATACTAGCAATCCCAACACTCTGAAGGAAGAGACTTAAAGATCACAAGTTTAAGCCCAGCCTGGGCTACCTAGTGAGTTCCAGGCTACCATGGGCTACATAGTGAGACTCTGTCTCAAAAAAACAATAGTAATAAACAAATAGACTGGCAAGCGACTAGCCAATAGGACTGTTGCATCCTCAATAAATCTCTAGGAAAATTGAACACTTCCTGTCAAAAGGTACTTACCTCTCATCTCATGATACAAATGTGGTAAAATTTGAACATCAGCCAAGCAACTGCTATTAAAGTAGTGGTTTCCTTATCCATAAGGCATGTTCACTTGGTAACATATTAAGGATAAGATTTGAATTAAGTCTAAGACACCAGGCAACCAATCAAAACCCTTATACCTTTGAGTGGAGAAGACACAGGACGTTGTGTTCTGGATTATAACAGGACAACATAAAATTGGAGTATTTAAAAAAGTCACGGGGCTGAAGAGATGGCCTAGTGGTTAAGAGCGCCGACTGCTCTTACAGAGGACCCAGGTTCGATCCCCAGCACCCACATGGTGGCCAAGAACCGTCTGAAACTCCAATTCCAGGAGAACTCCAGTTCCAGGGGAATCCGAGACCCTCTTCTGACCTCCACGGCATTGCACGACACGGGTGCACAAACCTGCATGCAGACAGTACATTCATACACATACAGAAATAAATTTAAAAAATTGTTATAAAAAAAAGTCACTAGGACGGAAATGCATGAAGACCTTTCCTTCTCTTAGTAAGGGGGTTTTCTCCAGACCCTCTCACCTAGGACTCATCATGACTTCAGGAGTATTTTTTAAGGGGTAGGATTTGTAGTTCAGTTGGTAGAGTGCTTGTCCAGCGCACAGAAGGCCAGGTTCAATAGCTAGCACTGCATAAAATTAAACAGTATTTTGGCACACACTTCTAATTCCAGCACTTGGGAGGTAGGAGCAAGAGGGTCAGAAGTTCAATGTCATCCTCAGCTACACATGGAGTTCAAGGCCCACCAGGGCTACCTGAACTAAGATTTGTTAAAAAAAAAAAAATAGAGCTTTGTTCAAGAACACTCACAAATTATATGAAGGCTCACAGTAATAAGACTTAGGCAATTCTAGTAAAAAGTAGTTTTGATAATGAATCGAGTTGGGCACGGTAGAGCTAGGGGCAGAGACCGTGGAAAAGATTCATCTGTCTTATACAATTCCCTGGATTCCCTGGCCGGCTGCCAGAGCATAGCAATTCACTTGGCTCTTTAGCTCCAGGTCACAAGGAGGCACTAGACACTTCAAGGAGTCATCCTCCCCCAGATCAACAGAGCCTTGACTTGGTCATTTCTGTCCCAAAGAAGATTCACAGTATCTGGGGGTATCTTATTCAGTCCTATAGTGAATCTCCCGAGAATGCATTCTCCTCTCTGCTAGACCCCAGAGATCGGCCATGTTACTTCCACGAAGGGAGCTCACTCTCTGCTTCCTGCTGTTTGTCCCCACACTCTCACCCTCAGTTGGAGAGAAGGGCCTCAGAACAGGCTGGGCACCAAGTACTCCAGTCCTGGAGCTTAATGGATAGACAGAACTCTGGACACGCCCACTTCTTGAGCCACATTCCAACACGCCCACTTCTTGAGCCACGTTCTTTGCTGTACCCGTTTTCTCCACTTCCTGGGACTTTGACATTGATTTTGATGATGAATGGATGACTTCATGTCAGTCAAAAATCTTAAAAAGGAAGCATGCACCTCAGCCTAGCTGTAGTTAAGGAGAAGTAGTGGACCAGAACCATCACAGCTGAAATTCTAAAACTGGTTCCAAAGAGAGAAATCACCCTCCCCCCATACCTATAACACAGTCACGCCATTCACATATTATAAAATGACAGAGAACAACATGGTTAAATATATCACTGATTTGCCAATACTAGGTATTGGTGTATAAGTCTAACTGGTGGTGCAGCTGCCTGGGGTATTGATTTTACTGTCTAATGGTTGAGAGAGATGTTATCTTGATTAATTAGAAGTCAAAATCAAATGCATTTTCTATAAGATCTCTTGTGGTATTCACTTGAAAAAAAACACTTCAAGTGTCTAGAAAATGTTGGAAACTTAAAAGGACAGGGTGAGGAGGGGGCAAACCACCCCCTTCCACCACCTGTCCAGGGCAGAGATAATGTCTGTGAATGCTGGAGGTGATGTGAACTTATTGGCAGAAATGGGAGATCCTGTCTTTTTCTTCAACTACAGCTTTAAGTTTAGAAATTACAGACAGAAACCACAAAGGAATGCACTACTTTCCCTAGAGTTCAGGAGATTGGCCTTTCTTTCTTGGATGCATATCGCAAAGACTAGCAAGTAGCCAGGTACGGGAATTCCTCTGCAGAAGGCAGTACAAAAATCATCCAGAAGATAGTTTCCATAAGCCATGTCTGGACTGTTAAGCAATAGTATTCCTTTTGCTTTAAGACAAGGTCTTTTGTATTGCAGGCTGCCCTAAACCTCAGTACATAGCCAAGGATAACTTTGAATTCTTAATCCTCCTCTTTCCACCTTCTGAATCCTGGGATTACAGGCATGTACCACCATGATTAGTTTATGCTAGGAATCAGACAGAGGACTTTGTGTACATTAGGCAAGCACTCTATCAACTGAGTCACATCTCTAGTTGCTAACTAATACTATTATTTTTAAAGAATACCATCTGAATGCTTGCTAAAATTTACCAAAAGATAAGCATATATTTTTGAGAAAATACAAAGTGTTTTTTCACCATCTTAATGAAGCTTTACCAAAAAAAAAAAAAAAAAAAAATCGACCTCAAGGCAGCTGAAGAGATGGCTTAGCAGTTAAGAGCACTAGCTGCCCTTCCAGAGCATCTGGGTTCAGTTCCCAGCACCCACATGGTATTTAACCATCTGTAATACTGTTCTGGGTATCTAATGCCCTCTACTGGCCTCCGTGGGTACTGCGTGATTTGAGTGCACTTACATAAATGCAGGCAGAGCATTCAGACACACAAAATTGTTAAAAATTGACCTAGCCAGGTGTGGTACTGCATGCCTTTAGTCCTAGCACTTGGAGGCAGAGGCAGGTGGATCTCTGTGACTTCAAGGCCAGCCTGGTCTACACAGCAAGTTCTAGGACAGCCAGAACTAAAGGGAGACCCTGTCTCAAAAGATTAAAAAAAATATTGACCACAAAATACCAACCCATATAGCATCATAAATATTCACAAAAGGTATATAGAGACCTGGTTTTTCTTTTGGACTTGTGAGTTCACATCTGTAAAATGGGTCACATTGGGTTGTGAAACTTTCACCAGAGGGGGTATAAAAATGATTAAGATGTTTTGTATGAAATCCACAAAACTCAATAAACATACATGTTTAAAAACTTTCAGAAGTTCTTCAACTTCAACACTGCTGACATGAAAGAAGCTAAAGGCAAGGCTCTTTGCCATTGTGGGTAGAGTGAAGACTAAATTATGAGTGTTCCTGGAATCACTATGTCACTAACTAACTGTTCTGCCATTCATGAATGATCAGACATTTGGAAAATGGCGTTGTTAAGCCTTAGCATCCCATTAGCCATCACTGATTTATTCAACTTGTATTTATCGGACTGTGGAGAATACTGTGATAAGAAAAGAAAATCGGGTCCCTGTCCACATTGAAGCCCAAGTTATAGCTGTACCCATTATAAGTGGGATAATGTATATAAAGGGGATTTCGTGTCTATGGTATATTTAGTAACTGTAAGATACTATTGATATTTTCATTGTGATTACTAGATGATTTCCACCTTGATAGGGGCTAAGCTTCAGAGATCCGACCACATGTAAAATGGCCCCTTTAAGTCTAAGGTACATGTGCCATGTTCACTTTTTTCATTTATTTACTTATTTATTTATTTATTTTTTATGTGTATGAGTGTACTGTCTGCATGCAGGTTGGTGCACCCGTGTCATGCAATGCCACGGAGGTCAGAAGAGGGTTGTCGGATTCCCCTGGAATTGGAGTTAAAGACAGTTCTTAGCTGCCATGTGGGTGCTAGGAATTGAACCTGGGTCCTCTGCAAGAGCAGTCAGTGCTCTTAATTGCTGAGCCATCTCTCCTGCCCCTCACATTTTTCTTAATGGATATATATTTCCAGTTAGAATTCTTTACCTTCCAAGGGCTGGAAATATGGTTGAGCACTTAAGAACACTGGCTTCTCTGCAGAGGACCCAGGTTCAGTTTTCAGCACCCACATGGCAGCTAACGATTCAATGTAACCCCAGTTCCAGGGGATCCAATGCACTCTTCTGACCTTCATGGGCAGGCATGCATGGCATGAGTGACTTAAACACATGTAGACAGTACACTCATACACATAAAATAAAAATAATAATTCAAATATTAAAAACTAATTCTTTACCATCCAGGTTCAGATAACAATTACTTGGGACAAGGTCACCTTGGTAAGGGCAGGGCCTTTTCTGTCGCTTGAGAAGAATCAATCTTCTCTTGCCAGGAGTCAAGACACAACTCCATCTCTGACTATTTTCCCAGCCTTCATGTTTGGTTTCAGTTTCCACATTTGCCAGATCAGCTCAGACCAGATCTAGATTGGAATTAATCCATCCATTCAGCTGATACTTTCAAATTCCCATTTCGGGCTGGTTTTGGGCCCTGAGTCCAAGACTTGGAGGGTTCTTACCTGAAGGTCATCAGGGACAAATATACCCCCATTCCTGAAAAATTTGGGAGAAATGAGAATTGAACCATTCCTTCCTGGGGTGAGAGGTGAGGCTTGTATAATATCTAATCTCCTACCCGTCCCACCTGCCTACCTGCTTCAGTGGCCCTGAACGGTTAAGGAAAAGAATAGAATGGCCCAAGAAAGCTGTTCCTAGTATCACATAATTTATAAGCAGAGTAGTTTAAAAGAGTTAAAAGAGACAGTTTTTAAAGCTTTATGTTAAATTTATATGGGTTTTTCCAGGGAGTTTACCAGGAAATATATATATATATATATATATAATATATATCTATTATATATTAATATACAATATATACTCGTACTAATATCACTAGACAAAGTCCGTGTCCATGTATCAAACATGTCCCTAGGGAAGACTAATTGGCACCTCTACCATCTGTTCAGGTCTCCACAATATTTTAGTCCATACAATAAATGGCCAGTGACTACAGCAACCAAGTCAACATGAAATTTTCCTCCAGTTCATGAAGGTATATACTGGAAACTGGCCTTTGATTCTTGGGTGTCTGTATCCTTGTTCTTGGGCATATTTAGTCATATCAACATTATTCCCCCATAAAGGTCATTCAGTTGAACCTGCTTACTTCACAGAACTTTCCCAGTATAGGTCTAGCACCCCTAATTCTAAAGTGCTCCCAAATCTGAAATGTGTTGAAGTTGGCCCAACATTGCAAGTAGAAAATTCCATGAATGAAATTTCATGCTGTGCAGTAGTGTCTTCGAGCCATGAAGGTAGGTATATGTGAAACATAAAGGAATTTCATGTTTAGACTTCTCCAACATATTTCATCATGGATGTTTTAAATGTTCCAAAATCAGGAAAAAAATGAGATCTGAAACACTTATGGGCCAAGAATTATGAATAAATGATGCCTGAGCCTGTAAAGAAATGGAAGGTTCATGATAGTGGCCGATTATGTCTACAAAACCCACACTCATCCTAGAAAATCCAATCTTTCAAATCCTACCTGTTCTAAGACATATCTCTTTGCTGGCTCCTTCTCACCCATGACAAGTCAGTTTTAATGACGTTCTGTCAGAGATCCCTTCCCTGGTCCCACTATTTAAATCCCAATCCCTTTCACATTTTTCCTAAGAATATACAATTATCTTCTGCCATTATGTTCATTATGGGGTTTTTTTGCTTGCTTGTTTGTTTTATAAGTGACTCTTAAAAATAGATTGACAGCACCATGAAGGAAGGAACCAATGTCTAATTGACTCAGCAAATGACACCACATGATTTCATCATGTACAAACTGAGAAAGTTGATTTCATAGATGTTAAGAGCAGAGTGGAGGATCCAGAGGCTGAGGAAGGAGACAGGGAGGAGGGAAGGGAAAATGCTGCTCCGAGATTATTACATCACAGTAAGGTAGGAATAAGGAGTTGTGTGGTGCTTGGCAGAGTAAAGTGGTTACAGAGAGTGATAATATACTGAATATTCAATAAGCTACAAAATTCTGAATTCTTTCTACAGTAAAGGATAATTAAGAAGATACCTTTAATCCAACTTTTATATTAGGCAGAATACATATATATGGAAACATCACATGGTACATGGTTAGTAGGTACAATTTTATATGTATCAGTTAAAAATAAATTTAATTTGGGGCTAGAGAGATGGCTCAGTGGTTTTAGGATATCTGGGATTGGTTCCCAGCACCCATATGGTGGCTAACAACCATCTGTAACTTCAGTTCTAGGAAATCTGATGCCCTTTTCTGGACTCATGGCCATTTCACACACATAGTATACCACATACATGTGGCAAAGTACTTAAAAAATAAAAATAAGTAAACATTTTAAAGAAATTTAATTTAAAGTCTCCTTGGCACTAATTGAGGTGCTTGGTACACAGTAGGTACACCTGCTACATAAATGAATACAAGAGCCTCCTGCACATCATTTCCTCTGTCTCCACTGGCTCTGGAAGGACCTGTCATCAGCGTCGCAGCACCTATCCCTTCACATCTGCCCTTTCTGGTTCCCCCTCATATTCGTGCATATATTAATAATTATATTTATTTTATATAATTATATTTATTTATATTAATAATATATTAATAATTATATTTAGTAGTGGCTCAATTTGTCAAGAATGAAGGGAAATGCCCTACACACATTCAAATGATTGACCTTAAGAAATAAAAACTATTTTAGAGGTGAAGAAACAGACCGAGAAAGATTAGACACATTATAATGCTGGGTTTGCTAATTATTTCATAGCAGAAAAGTGATCTTACACAGGGTAGCCAAGACACTGAGACACTGGCCCAATGTCAGCACCAAAGGTCATATGTCCCACGAAATCTCTGAGGGAAAATCTGGACAGTTGTGTTCCCTGTTTATCCTCCTTTGTAGAACAAGTGTCACTGCTCTGCACAGAATCCATAGATTGTAGAGCCTCAGCCATCTCTATGAAAACAAATTTCAATTTGTGGCTACACAAGCGTTTAGTGTTGGGAAGCAAACATCAGGTGTTTAAGATTACAGAGCTCAACTTTCACACAGTTTTTCATCCCTCAGTTGCTTTACACAACATGGAAACAAGACCAGATGAGTCACACAATGTCCTGATGTCCTTGTTTTAGGACACAGAGCCCGATGATCTCTCCCTCAGGGTTAGGTAAAGACTTCTTTTCTGGGATCTTCCTCTTCTAAGACCTCTCCACAAGCTGGACAAGGACTAATTCTAGGACACCTAAAACTTCCCTAGCATTCTGATTCCCAAGTGTTTAATCAATGAAACAGAACCACGAGTTTATATAACCCAGGGCTTCATAAAAATAAACACAGTCATCCTTCAGGGTCATAAGGTGTAGGCTCCAGGACCTTGACGATCCAGCAGACACTGAGTTATAGTATTTGCATATAATATAGGTATTCCCTGATTGTATCCTTTAAACCATGTGTGAATTATAATACTAATACAGTGGCAGGATAAACAGTGGTTATACTACAACTGCTAGGGAAGAATAGCAAGGGAACAAAATCTAGACACATTGGCTACAGGCATAATCCACCCCCTGCCAGTATTTTTTATCTTCAGTTGGGTGAATCCTTAACATGAACCCTGCTGACTGTATACACTGGAGCTGGTGCTAAAAGAAAAAGAAACCCAGAATAGGACAATCAAGGATAATCTAGAATTTACAGAGCGAATATAGTGGGACTAACACATGCTGGTTACTTCCTTCCTACCGGCCTACAGTTTTGAAGAGAAGCTGACCATGTCCTGCTGGCATACGAGGGGTGTATTAGAAACACTGGAACAGAAAGCTAGGCAGGGCAAGAGGAACTGTGTGCATGGTGGCTGTCTCGCACCCATCCAGGGAGCCAGTAGCTAAGGACTGTGCTGGAGCTACAGCCATAGACCTCAGGAGAGTAAAGGATTATGCCTGCACCTCTACTTCTCCCTTCCAGATCTCATAGAAAATGTCTCCCGAAAAACAGAATTATGGGAAATGTAGTTCCACCACAGTCTACCCCATTCTTCCCTACCTGCTTCCGTGAACAACCTATTCAATAGTAAATAAAGATAGTTACAAAATTAAGTGCAGGATTTTGATGCTGTCTTGCTACCCCAGAATCCCAAGGTCTCAAAGGCCTCCTAAGGCGATTCCTCAAGCAGCTGCTGCCGGTGGCTCCCCAACTTCAAGGCTTATACTTCATCTTCTTATCCTTCTACCTGGCAAGCTGGATTTTTCTTTATGCAATGTCTTAATAATTTCTGGAAATGTATTGCTGTGCCTGGAAGGTAAGATGATAGTAAGCTCACATCATAGGTTTGGATTTTAAGAGTCTTTGTCTTGCCTAAGGCCCAAATAGCAAGACCTATATTTTAGCCTCCTGAATTCTTCCCAAGGAAGAAGGCACAGGTGAAACTTCCTTACTTCAGATGTCTGTATCATTTAAGATGATGCATTCTGGCAAACAAAAAATGACTAATCCGTAGCAGGGAATCAACCAACTTGGTATTTCTAAAGAAAACTGTGTCTTTTTGCTATGCTGCCCACCATTCTTTTCCACCTGCTTGTTTATCTGCATTTTTTTTTTGTCTTCCAAACTAGCCCACGCGCTCCTGAAACAGCAGCCTCACTTTGTTTCTCCTCCTGTGTCATCTCCCCATAATGAATAAATGCGCTGTCTGATGACGTCAATGTCATGGCACATAAATGATCTACTAACACCATATGCCATGCTAGATAAACCCCCGACTGCACAATTCAATCATGAAGGATCTTTTGGATAAGGTCATGAGGTGACCAGAGAAGGGGCCCCCCAGTTTGCCTCCATAAAATGAGCCCCTGCAATGAACACCCCCCCCAAATTTCCCTCAGCCACAGCTGTCGAAATCACAGAGGCCACTTCCTCACTCCTTATCATCACCTGAGCCCCGCACAGTAGATGGTTAAGAAGCTTGGCTAATTCAGTCAGCTCAGCTCCTTCTGCTCGGCCCTGACTGACAGGCCTGGGCTCCCGCTCATGCCTGAAAACTAGCATCAGGGAATGACACACAGTTTGATAACATAAGATGCTTAGGTTTTTTGGCTCAAGTGAGATGTTCAGAGCTAATAGCCCTGTGAGCTGAGTTTTAGCTGTGATCTGTACCTTGAGATATCCGTTCTGTCTGGCTCAGGAAAAGGGAAAAGAATGAGAGCTTATTTCTAGAAAGGTTTCCGATGAGCAGCATTTGTCATTGAAGGGGAAGATGGGTATAATTAGCTTGTCAGTCTAGTTTGGGCTGAGCAGGCTGTCTTTACTAAGAAAGATGGACTAACTGCCACAGCCACTGACAGTCAGTCGATAGCGCAGCAATTAATGTCATAAATAATTCCAGAACCAATTACATCAAAATGGACTTGGAGCTTTAAAAAGGTACAGAATTCTCTTATTCTTCCTGCTAACAGCAAGAAACAGCTTTCATTTTTCTCTGTAATTACTTTTCATTGTATATAGCAATACAGCTGAGCTTTTCTGTCCATATTTAAGCCTTGTCTTTCTCCAAGCCTCTTCCCCCAGCACCAGCCTCCCTCCTTCACCCCACAGGACAAGGCTGTTAAAGTCGATCTTCCCTGCCATAGCAGCAGGGTGAATGTATAATCTTTTAACTTGGCTGTTGTGGGAGAACTCCAGCTACACCTAAATGATTAAGAGCCAAGTTTTCGAAAATGTCATGGACCGTGACAGTGGAATGCCCCAAACAATGGCATTTGGAAATGAAGACATTTGTGAAATAAATGGATTTGTCTTATTATTTTAAAGGTTGCTATGACTTTACTTACACTGAATTCATTGATTCCCCCCATCTTCTTCTCCTTTTCCCCCCTTCTGCTCTGTACAGTTGCAGCACAGACACCAGGCCAGAATGTTCCTTCTCCTCTGTGAATGCATTTCGATACCACTTACATATACTAATGGGCATATTTTCATGCGGAAGGAAGATTAGTCTCTTTAACATAGTGTTTTCCTTAAAAGCTATTCTTCTGAGCTGTCTCAACTCTTCAGCGAGTTTTCTGTAGACTACAGTACACATGTAGATAACACAAAGCCTATTATACTCGTAATAGCGCAACACACCAGATATCTGGAGGGCTAATCTTCTTCTTTCTCTCTTTCCCTTTCTCTAGCTTCCATCAGTTGCCTCCGTGGGCTGGATTAGAGAAAGAAAAGGATTATGGGAGAGCAAATTACCATAGTGTTCATTCACAGCTTTGTTCCCTGCCTGACAAACATTTCCAAGTTTTCAGCCATAGTGGCATTTACTCTGGAGGGACCGGGGAAAATGGCTCACGAAGCTCCCACCGTTTCAAAACCACAAACAGCTGCTAGTGTCGCTTGCAGTTTGCTGAGTGTGCTCCGGCCATGCACTCCTGCGGCTGCCGGCTCTCCCTTTAGCAGTAGGTGTCACTGCGGTGAGTGGTAATTACAGCAGAAGATTTTAGAGGACACGGGATAATTAAGCCAGCCTGCGCAGGCATAAACACTGACATTTACCATATTAAAAACTGGAGTTGTCGGCATTTTCCTCCCTCCCAAGACCACAACAACAACCTCGCCAGCAAAGGCAAGTTTTCAGGAGAACAAAGGACCGACCTTTACGTACGGGGGAGTTGGACTTGGTGCCAGTGCTTGCCGGAAAAGGACAAGATGAGGGAGGTGGCCCCTATGCTTTGATCAGAGTCCTTCCTCTGTGTCCCATAGTTTCTTTGGCTAGGTATGACAGGTAGAGGGGTCGATAAACGGTGCCTTCCTCTCCCCCTTTATGTTGCACTGGACACAGGTAGACTTTCTGAATGCCACCTTCTCCCGGCTTGGGTGTTTCTATGGCAACAGCACCATTTTCTGCTTCTTCATCAGCAGGCAGGCAATAGGGAGGCAGGTGAACTCCAACTTTAGTCCTGTGAGCTTCAGATACTCCTCCAAGGGTGGAGGCTGGGCTCCAAGAAGAAGTGGAGCAAATATGCACAAAGCTGAGGATACATACACTGGATCTGCAACTTCAGCTCTGGGGCCTGGGACGGATGGGATGCTAGGGCCTCTCATCAGAGCTTCCTTGAAGTACCAAAAGGACCCTTGAGTCCCTCCTTGTCTGCCTTCCCTATTGCTTCTTTTCTAAGGTTTTACTTTTAGTTCTGTGTATGGTGTGCCTATGGGGGGGGAGGGGTATGTGCACATGGAGTCCAGAAAAGACCACTGGATCCAATGAAGCTCAAGTTACAGGTGGTTGTGAGACACCTGAATGGATGCTGGGAACTCAACACAGGTCCTCTGCAAAAGCAGCAAGCACTCTGCTGAGCAGTCTCCAGCCGCTGCCTTCCCTGTGTAAGGAATCTTCTTACTCCTGAATAGGGAGACATTCATGTTCAACCCACATTGTGTTTCTTTTTAATGGAATTGGCCCATTCTTGGAAGCTCACGGAGCTCAGGGTCTGGGAGAGAAAGGTAGAAATGGCCTTGTGGAAAGGGTTGGAAAGTCTATCATTCCAGTGGGCTAATTGTATTTCCCCAAGCAAATCACTTCCCCCATCAGCACACGAGCTTCTTCACTTATAAATGAAAGGAAGCATCCTGCACTGCGTGTGCAGAGGAAGAAGAAATGGACCAGCTCATAAAACACTCTGTGCAAGCTACAAGTCCCCACCCCTTCCTTCCAGCATCCCCTGTTTTGTCTGTAAGATACTAGACATTCTCACCTGGCTTTGTAAGGGTCTGAAGTCAAATGCCACTTATGTAGGAAGTGCTCCCTCACTGTTGAATGGTGCCCTAGGGAGTCTCTGGATGAGGTGCAGCCATTCCCATCCTCAAGATATCTGGCTCTAAGCTCTTTGTCCTAATGCAGCCATGAAGGCTTCCCTGAGTTCAGCAGCAAAAACTGTTGGCCAAAATGAACAGGAGATAGAGTCTGTATTTTCAAGAGTAAAAATAAGCCCAATATTTTTCATAGTTATGTCTACATCTGAGAGTCATCCTAGGACTCTTTCAGAGACATAAGCTTTGCATTTTTAGGATTTTTAAAATATTTCCAGAGCCGGGGCATGGTGGTGCATGCCTTTAATCCTAGCACTTGGGAGGCAGAGGCAGGCAGATCTCTGTGAGTTCAAGGCCAGCCTGGTCTACAGAGTGAGTTCCAGGACAGCTGGGGCTACAGGGAGACCCTGTCTCGAAAAGACAAAAACAATTTCCATAAGTTATAAAAGATCTATCTATAGCTGAGCCCTCACAATTGCTTAGTATCAGGACTTTGAACAAGTCTCTGAGTTATCCACTACCTGCTGCAATAAGAGGCTTCCCTGACCAAAGTTGAGCAGCTCACATCTATGATTATGTACATGCATGTTTAGAAGGTGGCTTGACAATATATACATTTAGCAAAACATCAGTGGGTTCTCCCCTTGGGCCTGTGACTTCCCAGCCTTGGGTTTTGACCATGTTTTCAGTTCCAGGTAAGAATTCTTTCCTATGGAGCAGACCTCAATTCCAATCAAGAGAGTGGTTGGTTATGGGGAGATGTGTCAAACAAAGAGAGGAGCCAGGGAGAGTTGAAGGGAGGACAAAGCAGGTGGATATAATTAAGAATCTTCACATACAGAAATTTTCAAAGAATAAACAATGTAGAGACAAAGCTCACATATTTTACATGAGAACTACGTGGACCCACAGATCTGGAGCTGTACTGTTCCATCCAGCACTAAGAAGATGCTCCAACAATGACCTGTTCAAACTATTGCTTCCTCAGACAAGTAAGACCAAGGCAAAAACCACAGCTATGCTAACAGTTAAGACTGTGCATCCATCCCAGCCCCTTCAGAGGTGTGGTCTTTCTCCATAATGCCTGAGATGGTACCAGAGCCATGTTAACTCTGGCCCTCCTTATTCCACTGGAGGGTGCCCCTCCCCCTTCTATTTCAGGTCTTGGAAATCTATCCCCTTCTTCTGTTTACTTTGGCTCTAAAGGAGGTGGATTTCTCCCCCACCTTATAGATAGTATGAAATATTGGCTAAGCACAAGCTTTGAGATTCAAACAAAATTGGATTCAAATTCTACCCACAATATTTTATTTTTTATTTTAAAATTCTTTCTGATTTCTTTGCTTTTATCCTATGTGTAAGAGTGATTTTCCTGAGTGTTTGTGAGTGAGCCTATGTTGTGCAGGATCCACTGGAACTGGAATTATGAAGGGTTGTTAGCCACCATGTGGGTGTTAGGAACCAAACCGGGTTCTCTGCAAGAGCAGCCAGTGCTCTTAGCCACTGAGCCATCTCTCTAGCCCGTATTTTCTTCTTTTTTATTATTTTTATTTATTTCTGTATGTGTATGAATGTTCTGTCTGCATGTAGGTCTGTGCACCCGTGTCGTGCAATGCTGCGGAGGTCAGAAGAGGGTCTTGGATTCCCCTGGAACTGGAGTTCTCTTGGAATTGGAGTTTCAGACGGTTCTTGGCCGCCATGTGGGTGCTGGGGATCGAACCCAGGTCCTCTGCAAGAGCGGTCGGCACTCTTAACCGCTAGGCCATCTCTCCAGCCCTAGCCCACATTTTCTTTAAATACATAACATTGAGCCAACTGTTTAGTAGGTCTCAGATTTAATTTTGCTTTTCATTTATTTTTGTTCTTCTACTTGATGAAGTGAGTACAGGGTTACCTACTTTATAAAGTTTTTAAGGATAATTCTGTCACATCCTCTAAGGCACTGGTCATAGTAACCATGATAGTAAATAGCACTGGCTGTAAAGTGGTAAAAGGAGAGGATACTCTGGTTTATGCTCTTCCTGCAGTAACAGCTAAAAATGACCACAAATAGCATTCTGACCTTTTTTTTTTTTTTACCTTAAACTTCATGGTGGAAATACCATATAAAAGCACGCAACACCAATCCCATTGTAATCTGTGATTGTTGGTTTTCTTATTACTTGAGTTGGATTCACATGACATACAAATTATCTCTTAGGATCTTAGTGATGGGGCAATTGATAAACACAAGATGAGAGTTCTACCCTTCTGAGACTTAAGGAAAGTGGAAAGAAATAACTCTGGTATACACACACACACACACACACACACACAAACACACACACACACACACACACACACAAATCCCAAAACAAATCAAAACAAAAAGAAAACAAAAAAAGCTTTAATTTGTGGAAATTATATGGAATCTTTGACTCCTTTGCTTGGGGATGCCCACCCGTCTCTGTGCTGTACTTTCACAATCAACATCACCACCAACCCTCTGTTCCTAATCTTCCAACCAAGAGCTAAATCAGCAGTGGTCTTGAGCTCATCTCTTCCCTAGGAAAAGCTCTAAGAAGAAAAGATCCCAAGAGAGAAGGCCCAATTTTCTAACGGCCAACTCAAAAATAGTTGCTTTTCCTTTCTTTTCTTTCTTGTCTTCTTGAGATAGGGTCCCCCTTTGGCCCTAGCTGGCCTGGGACTTGCTATGTAGACCAGGTTGGCCTCAATCTTACAGAGGCCCGCCTGTCTTCACTTCCAGACTGTGGTGATTAAAGGTAAGCACCAACAGACTTGATTTTATTTCTTGGTAGGGTTAAAAAGAATCAGTAGATGAAGATCAATTACATGAAATGTCCAAAATTCAATAAAATATATACACTAAAAAGAAGGCCTTAGAAAAAATAAGTACTTAGTATTGAATCTCCTTTTCCTGGCTTTGAATCCCATTTCTGTCTACTGCACATCATATGTAGTGTGCATTTCAAGGACTGAGGGAAAAGACATTGTACTGTCTCTGAATGCTGCTTCTTACCCCAGCTGTATGTTGTCATCAATTTGATAAGGAGGCCTTCATTTTCATCATTCTAGTTTTTGCCTCCCCCAAAATAATATCATTAAAAACATTCTGGAAAGTCATCTGTTCCAGCCATCTAAGCATAATACGTGTACATATGTGTATATTAAATATAAATATGAATTTCTACTTATACTCATTTTCTTTGCATCCTGACTAGACCAACATCCAAATATAAGGTGTAATTAAATTTTGCTAGATGGTGATGGTGATGTTCCCTCCTCATCCTCCGTGTCCATGAAACCTGTCATCAGTGGTCAAGAAGAAAGAAATTTCTTTGTTAGATTTCTTTATTCAACTGATACAGTAAAAGCACAAGATTAGGCATATTAATGAAGTACCGTGCAGTGTTACTATGAGAACATTCCTCTGTTCTTGTAGCGATAAACATTCTAGACTCCCATGATGTCATGTTAGCCCTTAACTCTAGAGTGAATTTGAGCCAATCACATGAGTCAATAGATTGATTTGGATTGTGTCTCTGTCTCCTGCAGCTGAGCATAGACCTAATATGACATCCAGTGGCATCCTTTTCCACCTCACTTCTGCCTTCTACTCCGCTCTTGCCTTCAAGAAGTTTTCTCAAGGAAACTTCTCACCCTTTTTATATAATCTAAGAGTTTTTTCAGTCTCATTTACTTAATAGAACCTATTTTCTCTTCATAAAATTGACTTTTTAATGTGTACCCTTGGTTTTGGCAATAAAGCACACATTTGTAGAAAATATGATCACATGCTTCTTTGGATTTTCTTTTCTTAATATTTTAATTATTTTTATTTTACGTGCATGAGTGTAGTACCTACATGTATGTAAATGTACCTGTGTCCTGCAATGCCTGTGGAAGTCAGAAGAGGGTGACAGGTTCCTGGAACTGGAGTTATGGATGGTCGTTAGCTGCCAGGTGGGTGCTAGGAATTGCTTGGTCCTCTGCAAAAGCAACCTGTGCTCTTGACTGCTAAACCATCTTCCAGCGCCTCTCTGGATTCCTTATACCCGGCATCTTTCCTGCACTCAGTCGGTGCTTTATTAACATGTATAAACGAGCATTAAGCTCTTTGTGTAGTAGTCAAGGCCTTCAATCCCTGCCTTCAAGATTTCAGAGGATGACTGTTAATTCCAGGTCAGCCTGGGATGCATAGCAAGAGCCTGTCTCACAACAAATACACAAGACAGAAAGGAAGAAAAGAAGAAAGATTGAGACTGTTTTATAGGAAATTCTACATGCAAAAAAGCTTAGAGGGTCTTCAGTAATTCATGTACCAAGTATTTGAACATAATATACACTTATGGATAGATCACAATAAGGCCCATTGCTTTGTACAATTAATATATGCTAATAGAAAATAAGTAAAAATTGTGCTTGATACAAACTGCGCACTTGGTAGTTTGAAAATTAAATTAATCTGAAGATACACATGTTCTTCTTCATAATTATCAGAGACTTTTAGCCTCTTTGCATGGAGAAAGTTGGGGAAGGAGACTTTGGAAGACCAGCTCCTGAATCATTTCATGTTCCAGTATGACATCCAGCTAGGCTTGTTGGAGAAAATACAGATGAGGATTCTCTGTGTTTAATATCTGTCATTAAAATGACAGCAATAAAGCCTAAAACCCAAAACGGGGAAATCAGCTGAGTCCTTATAGATTGTTGGAGCCAAGAGCAATAAAAACTAAATCAATCACAGATTGTGGCAATAGATAATTTAGCTAGTACTGGAAATTAAAGGAAAGGACGTTTCCAGCACTCAGGCCCCATTGTGGGAGAATGAACATGCCCTCGGAATTCAGATGGGCTCACTAAACAGTCCTGGGTGACAACAGAGAAGAAAATTATTTAAATGAGATTTAAATTGCTTTGTTTCCTTATTTCTCTGAAGGTTGCCTTTGTCATTACATTGCAGTATTTTACCATCAACAGTTCTGACACACCATGGGTTTCTTGGTATTACTACTCTTGTTCAAGGGAAGGAAAAGTGGCTCGCTAGAGAGTGGACCTACAGTCTGGGCAGCTGGAGCCCCATAATCAGCTGGTGGTGAACAGAGGCAAATGGACAGGGACAAGGAGCACATCCAGGAGCCAGGCTAGCTCTGTCTCAGGCCTGCCTCTGCCACCATCAATCACACATCAACAAATCTGGGCACCAGAATTCTTACTGGCAAAAGTAAGAGATTGGGTTTGGTGATCTTTCAGGTCCTATCTAAAATAAGACTGTAATTCAATTATAAATAACAAATATGAATAACATGATCCCAGTATGTAACCTTGATCTTGAAGAGTTTGGTTACTAGGCTGCAAGAAGTCTTAAATATAGGAACTTCGGACCCCAGCAACCTAATGTCTAGCATTAATAGATGAACATAAAAACCAGTGGGCAGCCTTCCATTCCATGGGTTGGATATAATTCACTTCAGCTGCCCAGTGAGGTTCAATATTTTTTTTATCTCACATATAACATTGCCTCTTCCTTTGTTAAAATATACAAAAAAAAAAAAAAAAAAAAAAACCCTTGTTGGAATACATTCCCAGTGTTTGGTTTTTTAGAAGATGACATCCTTGTGTTTAGTTCCTGGATTTGGAGACTTCCACTGCCTGTCAAACCACCTTCCATGCCAATTGCTTCACTTGGGCTATTCTTTTATTTTCCGTCACTACGGTTGGGAAAGAGAGGTCATACCACTTCAAGGGAAGCCGACGAGATTCTGAGCATTAAAGCTAAGCATATGCCAAAGGCAATAATTTAAGGATCAAAACACTGCTTCCCATTGTCATGAGACATGGAAGTAGGAGTAGTTACTTAAGTTCAACTGAGTCAACTTAGACATTGAGCGTCACCCAGGTGGCAGGAAGTCCAGCTGGAATTGGACTGTGACAACTAAGAGAACAGATGCAGACTTAGCAGAATGCCCACTCATTTTGGACTTGTAAAAGTGAATCTGAGGCGATTCTAAAGGCCTAAAGAAAATTCTTTGGATTTGAATGAGATATCTAGTGAACTGTATAAGGGATACTGACGGTTCCTTTAGAGAAGCGAAGGGAGACAGTCTAGGCATAGAAAGTAATGAGTTAGCCTTAGACATTATATCATTTATTTCTAGCTTCAGAATGTGACATATTCCTGGAACCCAACAGGACCCAGCTTTCTTGACTAACTGACATAATTTCCTTTCCATTCACAGCATAAGTCTCACCATAACCATTAGAATCTTCATTTTCAGCTGGTCTCAGCAAGCTCTTTGCTATCCTGTAACAGGACTCATAATAAAGGTGAACACATCAGCCCACGACAGGTGCATTACATATATTACAGGCATTGCATTGTTGTCACATTATCTCTAATTATCCCTACATCCTCATGAGGTCAGTATAAGAATTATCCTCATTTTAGGGACTGTGGAGATAAATAAACTAGTTCACAAAGTGCTTGCCTTGAAATCAAAAGGGCCTGAGTTCCATCAGAACACACCATACACACACACACACACACACACACACACACACACACTCACACACCAGGTGTGGTGGTATACAGTCTTATAATCCCAAAACAGGGAGGCAGAGCTATCCAGATGCCTGGGGCTTGTTGACTAGCTGTACTAGACTACTTTGCTGGCTCCAAGCCAGTGAGTGACCCTGTCTTGCAAAACAGGTTAGACATTACCTGAGGACAGACACCCAAGACTGTATTCTGGCTTCCACATGGACATACACTCATGTGCATATGTGTACACATGCCTGTATGCACACACACATATGTATATATATAATACATATATTATATAGTCTCATACGAATTATCCTAATTTTAATAAGAAAATGACTGACACTTAAAGAGACTAAGTCAGCACGCTCACCAGAGCAGGGACTGCAATCCAAGCATCTTTAGTCTGGACCTTGGGCTCAAACCCACTGCACCATAATACTTCATTATCTCTAGAACACCACATATGATGGACTCTTTAGGACATCAGCATCCACTCTGTCTTTAACACTGTAATGCCAATCTCTTCATATCTCTTCTGCCAACCTGACTCCGACCTCCTAGGCTTAGGTCTACTCCTTGTAAGCCCTCTCCTTTCTCTGGCATTCCAGCCTGCAATCAGTCCATGGTGGGTCCCTCCAAGCCTGACCTCCCCACCTGGGTGCTGGGGGAACCTGACTAATTGCCCAGCCCAGCCTAGCCCATTCTTCTTAGAGATTTATCCCTTTGTCTGCATCCTTCTTTCTGCTGAGCATCAAAAAACCCAGGAGGGAATGTGAGGCGATTAGTCCCTGTGTATGCACAGATTCAGTGCAGCTGGGCTGCAAAAGCAGTTTATTATCTTAAGAAGAGGGTCTGGTTTACCCTGAGTTTACATCTCATCTGCCTCCCATTCATTAGGTGGGCTCCAGGGCTCAGCTTACATCACATAAACTCCGCTGATATGTATACAATACCAGCAATATGGAGGGCTAACATGTGTTGAATACATCTACTTGCATCTTAGGGCTCTGAAGGTCACTCACTGGAGTAATATATGGTGCTAGTGTTGGTGGCTGAAGGTCAAGTCATCTTGCTTTTCATAATGCATAAACCTGAAACTCACTCAGACACCAATCATATGACCTAAACCTTGGAACAAATATTTTACTAAGTAAATCAGTGAGCATGCTGGCATTTCTATTAACCTTCAATGCACAGCTGACAGAAAATGAATAATGATAAATAATAACTCAAGCCTGTAAATCATGCTTAGCATCAGAAGAAGAAAAAATGCTCGTGTGGGCTACCATCTGTTAGGAGGTGAGGTGGGGACTTGAAGAGAGAGGTGGGGGAAGGGCAGGCAGCCTGCCTTGGCTGAGGTAAGCACCTTTGAGAATCAATAAACTGACCAAGGCAGGGTCAGCCATTTCTGAACAGGATTGATGAACTGAGGAAAATCTCTTTTCCTCTTGTCTTCTGCTTGACGGGCATTAGTTTCAGACTTTCATTTGCCACTTTTGGGTGTTTCCTCTCTCTCCCACTTCCGGCCTCCTTAAATCTGTTTCCACTCCAAGCACTGGGGTTCTGGGTCATTTGAAAAGGTGTCTTCTTGCAAAAACACCCTTGAATGCCATCCTTTTGGTTCTTAGCGCCCCAAGGGGTACAGTAAGAGTTGGAACACTGCCTTGAAGTTGGTAGCCCTGATTATAAACATCTCTGACGAATGAGGACCCAGGCAGAAGGGTCTTCAGATACCCGGCACTGCAACTGCAAACTGTTACACAAAACATTACACCCGGCTCCCTATGTGAGAGAAACTCATGTCTCCCCTTAATGGGAGCCTATCAATACACTAAAATGAAGAAAGTTCTAGAAGCCAATTTGGACAAACGAGCTGATTTGAGGAGGTGGCATGTATTTCCTTTTCTCTCACCCACTTCTTTTTCTTTCCCTGGGGCCAGTGTTCAGCAAGTTAGTATCACCTTCCACCTCATCCTAGCCAAGAATCAGAGAGATATGTACACCATGGTCACATTTCTTGGAATAAAAAGCTATCCACGTAATATTTTCTCTGATGCTGTAAGCAATGCATACCATAAAGTGGAAGGCTAAAGCATCTCTGGCCCAAATTCATGAAGAAGCCTGACTACAGGCCATAAGGACTTCTCTTTTACAGATGATGCCTGAGCTAACCTGGAACAGAAGGCTCAAGATGAAGCCCAGGCTACCCACAAGCTTTTCTATCTCCAACTGTTGTATTTATTTCTCCAGGAGAATAGGAGAACAGCTCTTCCACAACAGTGCTAGTTCACTGAGAAATAAATGTAGCTGGTTATAGAGCATAGCCCACACAGTCTTCCTCCCTTACTACCAATGCCTACTGCCATGCAGGCCACTTTGCAAATTAGTTTATACTCCTGGTGAATTCTATAATTGAAGAGAGACTGTTTTCTTTTATTGTTTGCACCACAAGTCTTTTCTGAATGCCAGTAATTTAAAATCATCCTTCAGGAGAAAATTATCTTAAGTGGGGAGCTAGACAGATAGCTCAGCAGTTAAGAGCATTGCTGCTCCTGCAGAGGACCTGGGTTCAGTTCTAAGCACCCAAATGGCAGCTCATGACCATCTGTAATTCTAGTTCCAGGGGATTTCATGACCTCTGCCAGCCCTGGCCAGCAATGCACACATGTGGTACGCGTGTGTACATGCAGGCAGGGAGTCATATACATAAATACACATAAAATAAAAAATTAAATTATCTTGTTACGATAATCCCAGTGACCAGGATAAATGAAAGTCAATTCTAGGTTCAAAAAAAGTTTTGGCTTTTATCTTTCTTTCATTTCTTACTGGATCCATTTTCCCAGTGTGACCTGAGAACTGGCAGGACAATTCAGCTACGGAGCATTGAATTGATCCTGTGAAATTTATAATCATGTCAGCACCGAGATGAGGAACTTTGGGTAAACCGCACACCCCCAAGCCTCAGTTTCCCTTCCTAAAAAGTCTAATATCGCTAGCTCAAGTGGTAAGTTTACCACGTGTCCGTTACTGCTTTGCCTTCTCAACTTTTCTAATTAGAGGGAGAAATGGATGGAAGGAAAAAAATGAAGGGAAAAGCAGAAAATTAGCATTTTCTTGGCTGCACATTTCAGTTATTAATATCGCAATTTGAAGTAATGAAATTCACAAAACGCAAAAGGTTTAAGGTTTGCCTGGTGGGGTGAACTCAGCCACATGGTATATGGCTTGAATTTCAAGGTAAGGTTCATTATGCAGAGTGCACAATGTGAGCAAGCTAACAATGCCATAAACCCTTCACTTGTGCATTTCTTGACTTTAATGTTGCATTACTGTAGGTTTTGGAGTTTTAATACGCTGTATAAATACAGAATACATATTTCTAAGTACAAGCATCATGAAAGGGAGGATTTTTCCATTTTAAATCTCTGGTCCAAACTCTGTTTGCTCTCTGGTTGACTTTGGTAGGAAGCAGATGGGAAAAAACAGGCTGGGGTGAGTTACTTGAGAACGATGCTCATCTATGCCCAAATCCACTATGAAAGGCAGAGGTCGGCTTTTCGTCCTAGCTGCAGTTTGCAGAGGATTTAGTAATGGAGCCTGAAGACTCCTGGGAGGCTGAGCATCGGGATAAAGATTTTGCTTAGCTCATCCCTGGTACCCGGCACTCAGCCCTTCTTCCATCGCTGTGGGCAGCCATAGGCACCAACCTCCCTTTTCTTCTCTCTTATTGGTGCTGATGCTCAAACTAAGCAGTGGTTGGAAGTTTCTTGGAACAGAGAAGATGGTAGTAGCATATAGCATCTATCTAGCAAAGATGTTAGCAAATTCTCTGGGTCCAACATAGATGGCCTGTGAACTATCAGATACTGTTACGGGATGATCCCGAGGACTCACTGCTGAGAACTTTCCAGGTCCCTGACTAGTCTGGCCAGACTCTTTCCATTGTCACAGGATGCCTACCTCTCCCTTTTTCTAGCTTAGGAGTAATCACTGACAGGCTCAGTACGCAGAGTTGTCTGGTGGGAGGCTGTCTATCCAAAGGCTTGACCCCTAAAGGCTTAGTCTGTGCCCATTGGATATAGACTGAGGATGAGAAAAAGAAAGGGTTTGACTAGTATCCTTCAAAGGAGACTAACATTGTTGAAGAGGTTGGGTTGAGAAGAAAGGTGAAAGTCAACTTCTATAATGCAAAGAGAAGATGCTCAGTTCCTAGGATTCTTCTGGGAGCCTTGATGTAGGATTCAGCCAACCACACCCATACCATTCTGATCTAGGCTGTGCCCAGTGGTGAGAAACTCTCAACCATAGATGCTTAGAGCCAAGAGATGCACTCAAGGTAACACAATACTTCTTGTTGTTTTTCCCCCCATTATGTAACGTTTAAGACATGGATCTCTTTTAAGCAGTATGGCACTTTCTACCTTGCCTTAGAAGTGGTGGTATATTCTTATTCCCCTTGAGAGAGGACTGCATTCTATCATTCTCAATCCACTCGGCACTTCTTATGAAGGACCTATTACATGCCAGAAACATTGATGTCTGCAATTGCCATTTTATAATGGACAAGCCAATGGCTCTTGCCTGCCAGGAGCTTGCACCCTAGTCAGGGGAGATATTACGCTACTAGGCAGTGCTTATTCATTGGGATGAGTGCCTGATGGAAAAGAAAAGGGTGAATTCTTTCTGCCGTATGTAGCAGAAACCTCCACTCAGAATAAAGGGCAGTGAACATTCGGGGTTCACCAAAGACTGACTCTTGCTTATGATAAAAGTAGTCATAGTTGAAGTTGAAAGTAGAAGAGAAACTGAGGCCAGGAAGTCAGGGCATGCTTAAGTACTTGCCCAGAACTATACATTGACATCTGATATCTTAAGCCTGATTCTAAAACACTTGCTTCTGAAAAATGAAAATAAAAACTACCTTATAATACCTCCTAGCATAAAGAGGCCTCCCCAGAACTCCTAAACTGCAGGTGGTAGAGGCTTGTTGCAGTTGGTAGATTGTCTGTGGTCTACAGGCTACATGATGAAGAACAATGTAGTCATTTGGATACTCTTCTGTGAGCTTATCTTGAAGCTCAACATTTCCATCACTTGGTATTATCCATTTAGGTTCAGTCATGGAGGCTTAACCGCATAAATTAAGGTTCCAGTACTTTACCTAGCACACTAGTCCATTTTCATGTTACTGTATCACAATACTTAAGCTGGGTGTGGTGGTATACACCTTTAAATCAGCACTGAAGAGGCAGAGGCAAGCTGATCTCTTTGAACTGTAGGCTATCTTAGTGTATATAGCGAGCTCCAGGCCAGCTGAGGCTACAGGCTGCGATATCTCAAAAAGACCAAAAAGCAATACCTGGGAACAGGTAACTTATAAAGAAGATTTTTTTTGGCTTCCAATTTTGATGGCTGGAGGCTCTAAACAGAATACCACCAATATCTTGTCAAAAATCCTGTGTGGCTACATCACAAAATAATGGAGAAAAATACAAATGTGAAGTTTGGAGAGAGAGAGAGAGAGAGAGAGAGAGAGAGAGAGAGAGAGAGAGAGAGATCACATGGGAAATGGAAGCATGTGGGAGAGTGGATGCAGTCACACTTGCTTCCTAGTAACCCCTTCTCAAGACAGCTACTCCACAAGATCAGGATCAGGCCCTCCCAAGAGTTGTGCCTCCACGGCCTAATTACCTTCCATTAAGCTCCACCACTTCATGGTTCCACCATTCTACACTGCCACACCGATATCCAGATTTCAACACACAAAACTTTGAAGGCTATACTCAGACCACAATCAAAGCAGAGAACTTGATAGAGATGATGTTTTAATGTTAATTGTCCTGTGCGTTTGTTACTTTCCTCATTTCTGTGACGAAATACCTGGCAAAGTAAGGGAAGAAAGGTTTATTTTGGCTTACAGTTCAAAGGGATACATACAAATCCATCATGGAAGGGAAGGGGCGGGGCAGGAGCAGGAAGCTGCTGGCCACATTGTGCCTGTAGTCAGGAAGCAGTGAACAGGAAGTAAGACCAGGCTATACTGTGAAGGCCCACTTTCAGTGACTCACTTCCTCCATCTATCTTCCATCTCCCAAAGGCTCCACAAGCTTCCGAACAGCACCACCAGCTGGGGACCAAGTGTTCAAACAAAGTAAAATGCCATGAGAACTTAGGTCCTCTTTGAGATAAGTATCCGCAAGATCTAGCAGATCGTGCAGGCATCTGATGTAGGACTTCCAAGGTGACTAACTAGAAAACACTACATCCCAAATAGACCAGATGAGAAACAGCTATCTTGAGGGGAGCAGAGCTGACTGAGGTCTTAGAAGCAAAGGCTGACATCTTCCCTAGTGAGGAACAGCCTAGCCTCCCTGGGTCTACACTTTGAGAAGTGCATTTGTGGGTGTGCACACTCTCACCACTAGTAGACTGAAGAGTTGGCTGGTCCATTAGCATTCTTGGTCCCTTAGCATTCCGATCAGATCAAAAATCATCCATACCCCAGGAGGGGCCACACTAAAGGTGCTTTACTCTCCTATTGGCTTAGCCTAAGCTCTCCCCACAGAAAGCCATGCCAGTTAACTTAATAAAATAAATGAATAAGGCAAATAGAGTATATTGTAGTGCCTGGTGTTGACTGCTTCTCCAGAGAGCCCCACAAATTAATTTTCTCATTGTAGCCTCATTCTGGAACCAAAATGGAAACCTCAGCAGTTTATCTCTTTAATTTCTTATTCTGGTTTTCATCCAGTTTTTTTCCAAACAAAATTAAATCATTTAACAATTTTAATAAGCATTAAAAAGTGTAATGAACCAGATAATGAAGAAGCACTCATATTATTTTCTTTATCTACTTTCTACTTAATTTATCTTGTATGTTTCTTTCGCAGGCTTTGTCCCTGAGAATATTTCTAACAAGGGGACTTTACATAAACATTTCACATAGTTCCATCAGAATCTGGAAAACATCTTGCTATAAACGCTGGATGGAATCTTAACTAGACCACTGGGTTTCAAAGCTCATGGCCAGCACATGGCACACCCTTCTTGGGATTTGGTGTCACTCAGAATCCAATGGATCTACACTCAACCCTCAACCTAGATGCGTTCCTTGAGACACAGGAAGCCATAGTCGCTGCCACTCTAAATCTGGGCTATAATTGAACAGAAGATGGGGCAATGCTGACCTAGACCCCTCCAGTCTACTGCTGTGAATCCTAGGTGAGAGGGCTCGAATAAGGATGTGGCCAAATCGAGAGGGTCCAAAGTTTAGACCCCGGTGGCTTCCATGAACTATCCTAACAGTCTCACTATCTGACCATTCTGTAGAAAACACTCAGACTTTTTCCATGACCTGTGATGTGTATATATTGAATAAGCAAATGTACCCAGGTATTCATACCTTCCTAAAACCACTCATGGATTATTGTAGATAATGTTAGGTCTGAGTCTTCTCCTAGGATTCCAAGGGACACACAGATATCCACTTCCTCCAGAAGCTGTCAATCTGTGTGACCTCTTCCCCTTTACCTGAGGCTTGCCCAATGGGTTTAAAGGGGCTTTTTCCAGTCACCATCTTGCTGCTAGCTGCCATGTGCCAACAGGTGTGTCAGCCCTGATGATTCTGAAGTAAATATGTTCCTGGAGTGACCTTAAGCCTGGTGTGCCTGTCTTTTATCTGGGGTTTGTGCCTGCATAGATCCAACATACATGCGCCATTTTTTTCCTTCTTTTCTAACAGATAACAAGGGAAGGAGAGCAGAGAGGAATGTTCTTAAAAAGCCCTGTCCAGATGCTTTAAGCCCATAGATGGAGGTGGATTCCTCAGGCTGGAGAATTGAGACAGGATGGATAATAGAATTTGTATAAAAGATGGCTTACTTATCTTTTCCAAGTATGTAGTCTTTTGTTTCCTTTCAAAAGAAAAAATATATATATATATATATATATATATATATATATATATATATCCTAATTCCAAGATTTAAAAAAAATTAACTCATATATTTGGAGTCCCTCCCCAAAGGAAAATGTATCCAGTAAACCATTCAGATAATAGTTGAAATATTCTTGTAGTTGGAGTCAAGGGTGAGGGCTTACAGTATTATTACACTATTGTGATTCTGTAATACATAAGAAAGGGTAGCCAATGGATGGTGATAGATATTTTGCCCCCAAATGGGCAATGGGGGACATATGTGGATAGAGAAACAGAATCTGTGCAGGAACAACCTCAGCTTCTGGATCCTAAAGAGAAGTGGAGCCAGCATGTACATAAAGACTATGTATACTATCTCTGTGGATTCCTGGATGGAAAGAGAGTAAGTCCTAGGTCCTGTGCTTAAGAAGCCTGGCTGTGCCCTTGCTGGTGAACCTGTCTCTTCCAGACTGTTTCCTCATCTGCATAACAGGCATGAATAAATAGCAATGGTTGGTGTGGATATTTAATGAAATTAAACCTGTACCTCAAGTTCTGAAATGCTGATGAGTCTTCAGATCCAACCTGAATGTTGGGCACTCTTGATGACTCTGAGCGTGCCCCCCCCCAGACATAGCTCCCCTCCCTTTTCTAAATCTCTCCTCTTCTCCTGCAAACTGCTGAGATCCCCAGCTCTGTGCTAATGAGGGGTTTTCTTGAGCAGGGATTGATTAAAATGTAGTGGCATACCCTTATTTTGCGTCATCGTGTGTGTGACTAATAGACATAGAATTTGTGCCACAGATAAATAATTGGTGCTTCCACCATCCTCCATGTCTTCAGAGATGCGCAGCCGTGATCTATCACAGCTGCAGACATCTCTATGAGCATCATCTCTAGATCATAATAGATCATGTTCCATTTGTATATGCCCAGGAACATAATTTACTATTAGATGGGGCCAAGATCAGCTCTGAAGAAATTATCCTTCCGTGGAGGAGGACTCTACGAGTGCATTATATGCATGCTGTGGTTTTTAAAATATTAATTATATTGTAAACTAAAGGTTTACTTTACATGTCATAAATCTGGGTGTCTCTTCTTTCTGTGTGCCTAATAAATATACTTCTCATCAACTTTTAATTATGCTGTTTGCATTATTCTGTCCTGAGGATGAGAGTGTGTGCTAAATCATGGCTCTCTAATGTGGATTACAGCATAAGTTTAGTTAATTAAACCATATATTTTATTAGTTCGTGCACCTCCATCTTGTAAAACCATGCATTATTATATTGAAGGGTGGGGGATTAAATAATGTAGCCAGGGTTTTTTAGTGTTACTGTTATTATTTATTCTAGAGATTCAGATAATTTAAGAAGTTAAATTGTTTTCTGTCTGTAGGGCTCTGCTGCCTTCTGGACTCTGAACATACTCTGGAAGGGCAGGGAAGGATGGACAGTTGTTAAAATCTAAGCCACATTTTGGGGACCTGTCCCAGAGCCAGTGATGGGCACTCAAGCATGCGTAGAGTCCAGGCCTTGAGCCAAGGGAAGAACTCTTGTCCAAGCAGCCCATACACCTGTCTCTTTTGCTCCTTCACCTTCTGCCTTCAGGTGAGACTATTTTCTGTTCTTTAATAATTTACCCAAAAAGGAATCTTCCCTTCATATCCAAGGGAGAAGTAATTCCAGAACCTCTTATGGATACCCAAACGCAAGGGTGTTCAAATCCCTTACATAAAATGGCTTAGTATTGACCTATAACCTAGTCACATCTCCAGGTAACTTACAATACCTGATGAAATATGAATACTATGTAAACAATTGACTTCTGTGTTGTTTAGACAATAAAGGCACAAAAGTCTATACATGTTTGGTATAGACACAATTATTTCCAAGTATTTTCAAATCATAGTTGCTTATATTATATAGCGGATACAGAACACCTGGATACATAGCCCCTGGATACACAGCCCCTGGACACACAGCCCCTGGACACACAAGACTGTCTCAAAGAGGGGCATTAAGAAAAAATAGTTACTGTTCCAACTTTTACAGAGGTTAGACATGAGTTCCAGAGTGGAAATCTGAAACAAGTCCCCCAAGCAAGCATACTGAAAATGGGGCAGGGGAGAAATATCGCATTTTTTCTCATATGGGAAAGGTATATATATACACTTTCATGTAACACACACATGTGTGCGTTACTTGAAAGCGAAGGGAGAAAGGGAACCCATTGGGGTACATAAAACACATTCCTTGTATGTTAAATAATGTCGGTTTTGGGGGGCGTAGATGAAGTAATGGAGAGATTCCAGGCATCCCTGGGGCCACTCCAAGTATGTCCGTACACAGCATGTACACCTGTTACAGCAGACCATGTAACATGTTATACTGAAACATATGAAACATAGAGGCTGAGGAGCCCAAGAAAGCAAGTTAAAATCCAGTCGGCTGCTTCCTAGTCAGGACACCACAGAGCCGGCACAGCGGCAATGGTGCCGTTGTCGCTTCCTCATTTAAACATGGGATGCATGAAACCCACAGAGTGATGTAAAGGTGGAATGAGAAATCATATAGGCCAAAGGCTGACAAACAGCGGATGTGAAATAGCTGTGCTTCCTGTTGCTGCCATCACAACCATGGCTCTTGCAGACATTCAGTGTCTAACTGGTCTGACAAGTTGAACCCACATCACAGATCTAAGCCTTATGGCTAGTGGCCCAAACCTGAAAGATCTTTGCACTGTCACCCTACCATCCAGATTGACACAGGATACTCTTCAGTAAAGTTGATTGGTGTTTATCAGTTAAGGTGTAATTCTGGCATATTCCATGTATTCTTTCTTTTGTGGTGATCACAGAATTGTATCGCCCTGTCTATCCCAACTGCACCTTTGGTATCTTGTGTGGCACCCCAACCCACTGGCTTTCTCTTAAGGTCACATGCCCCTTAATGCCTAATGTCCCAGACCTCACAGCTCTACTCAGCACGGGCAGAAGGAGATCTTACAGGCCTGTAAGTGACTACTGCAAGGCATTATGGGACCCCTCTCAGAGCTGTTCATTTATACACAACTCCTAAGGCATGCACTGGTTTTATCAGCTCCTCATTCCCCTCCTCTGCCCTGCTTCCACCCAAAAATAAATAAAGAGCTGAGGCAAGATCTGTTTTGTTTCAACTTTTAGGAAAGCCTTTGAAGGCATAAGTATTTGAGAACAATAAAAAGAAGCATATTGTTCTCCTAACTGCAGCTCAGGTGGTAAAGCCCCTTTTCTCCTCCCTACTGGGAGGGAAAAGGGGGCATTGTGTTTTATGGTGGGCTCAGGCTATTCTGCACCCTGCCAGGAGGGGCCTTGTGCTGAGCTCAAGGGCAAAGTCCACTGCAGAGCTTGCAATAAACAAAAGCAATGAGTCACAGCAACATGACCAGGGTTGGCAGGGAGAGCCTTCAACTGACTGCCCCCGCCTGGCTGTAGTGTGGGTGCGGATGAGGGAGAGGAACCCCCACAGGAACACTTCTTGCCTTTAATGGATCCCAGATGCCAAGGGCTGAGCTCTGATGCTCTCCAGTCCTGGAGCACCTAGGCTTTGATTTTTATTTTATTTTGTATGGGTGGAGGGATAGAATCAGTGTTCTTGGGCTTCAGATCTCAAGCTGACAGATCAGCATTAAATAAAGCATTAAACCCAAATGTTAATTTTTTCCCCTAGTGTGCCTGTGTGTGGTCTTAGCTCCCTCCTCCTCTGCCCTATGGCTCTCAACTCCCTCTTTGTAAGGATTCCTTTATCTACTTTTTAAAGTTACAGAGAAGTTTATGTTTTTGACTGTGAAAATGTCATGCACACCCCCAATCCAAGGATGAAGAAGGGAGGCTGACAAATTTCCAGAACTTTCTTCCCTGTGAATGGAATAAATCAGGAAAAGGTAGGGATTTTTGTGGAAGTACTAAATACAGTGTCAATATTTCTGGTCCAATCTAATACTTGGTCATGTGAAAATATAATGCGTTTTTTTTGTGAGCATATGTTTCAGTTAAGTGTTACATAGACTCTTTTGCTATGTTGAAGAAAGAAAAGAGAAGACAGTTTCATCGAGATCTGTCCTTCTGACAGATATACATCCTCAACTATGTTCTAAGAGTTTGTAACTCTTAGGGCTCAGCAAGATTTCCTCTGGCTTGTTTGTTACAATTGACTGTCAAATTCAGAAGGAGAGGAATTTCAATAATCGATAGCTAAAATCAAGAACCTCTGAAAGAAGGCCAGCTTGAACCACCAGGCTCTACAAAGGCCCTGCGGTCCACCTTATGGACAAGGGAATCCATAAGAAGGCTGATGAAGCACAGGCCTGGACTGTTTCCCTTTTGATCTGAAGGACACTGCATCTCCATCAAGACAAGGGGGCTTTGCAGGAATGCAGAAGCCAAACTGAGTTCCAGATGGAAAGGAAATGCAAGTGTCACGAGGGAATGCTGATGATCTGGTTTAGTCATTAAGCAAGCCTCTGCTAACAGAAAGCTTCCATCTGAGCTGTTAGGAATTTACTAGTTTTGTCTCTCAACCCCTACTGCAGGAGACCCCTGAACCTTTATTTTCCTTCCAAGGCTGTCCTGGGTTTTCTTCTTTAACATTGCACCTGATTTATGGTATGTCCACATTTCCCTGGATAGTACCATCTTTTGAGTTATACATCATCAGAGTGACTCATTGTGATGATGTATGGCCCCAATACATCATCAAAGCTCCTTGCTCTGCCGTCGCACTAATGATATGTTAGTGTAATACATCAGCAGGCTGAACTGCAGCGGTGATGGATGGAGCTGAGGGTGATGGGAGTCCATGGAGAGGAGGCTGAGGAGCAGGTTACCAGCAGGCACAGGAGGAAAATTCGTCAATCCCAGGTCAACCTCCTTTCCTGGTACCAATGCCATACTGAATTAGCACTGTGGGGTGCATCGTTAAAGAAATACAGAGGCATGTTTTATTCCCCAAAGCAGGGTGAATGAGGGGCTATGCACAGATGATTGGCATGTTAGAAGTCATACACATCACCATAATTGAGAGGTAGGAGGAGTCAAGTGGGATCAATGAGGTGGAACGAAAGAGCAGGGCTCTGGAAAAAAGGACTTCCTGGGCATGGAGGAAGTTGAGTTCCCACAGAAGAATGTAGGATCAGAAATCTACTGTATTTATGCATGACCTTTCAGCAGAGCTTACCATGAAAATTCTCTGGGGTTCTTAGCTGTCTTCTCAGATCACCTTGCCATTGTGTATGCAAGCCCTAGCCCTTCTGACTAGCTGTGATGAATGTGCAGTGTAAAAGAACTTCAGTGTGTGAACATTTGAGGAAGGACAGATTGAAGTGGTAGACTGAACCCAAATCTATGTGGGTTAATAGCTAAATCACGGATTCTTTACCTATAAGGTCTTAATCTCACATGCCAATAGATCCTGCATCATAGAACTGCAAAGTCTGTCAAACTAAGTCAGCACTCAAAGTCAACTCTAAAGTTATCCTAGGTTAGTATGTGGTAATTTCCTACAAATTGAAACATTCCATCCTGGAGGGAGGTTCTTTAAGACTCAGGAAAAAACAAAACTTATAAGGCTCAGGAAATAAAGAACTCACAAGTCTCAGGAAGTTCCTGAAAATTACAAGATTCACAAGATCCCTCCCCAAGGTTATATAAACAGTAACAACTCCTAGACAGAAGAGAGTGCCTGCCAAGCTGCCTGTAAGTTTACTGAGTCATCACCCTGGCTGAGGTCCTGTGTGTGTGCTTCCGTGAGAGAAAGAGGAGAGAGAGAGAGAGAGAGAGAGAGAGAGAGAGAGAGAGAGAGAGAGAGAATGTGTATGTGTGTGTGCATGCAAGCACATACATGTGGAGGTCAGAGAACACAGTCTGCACTTGGTCTTCTTTTACCATGTAGATTTCCAAAGACTGAATTTGGGTCATTAGGCTTAGCAGGCCAACACCCTAACAATGAAATCCTTAAATTCTGAGAATAACCTTGGTTCTAGACATGATTTTAATGTATTGTCTAAGGAGATGCACATTCTCTTTAGCTCTCTGAGTTTCTTTTTGAGACCCAATCAAAAAATTGCCTTTAATATGCATGTTTCTAATATGCATCTCTAAACTATACCCATCACCCAGCCACAAAGCATTTCCATGATTTTAAATGTTTGTGGCAATAACACCCCCAAATCTTTATTACTCATATGAGTTACCATATCAATATCTTACAGAGTTGCTTAAAAATACTCATTTCTCAAAGGTCTGGAGCCAAGGCAGCTAAGATGAAGGTCCTACAGATCTGATTTTTGATGTGGTCCTTTTCAGTAGCTTGGACATAATTACCTTCTCATGTCAGAGAGAGACAGACAGAGACAGAGAAAGAGACAGCTGAATTGTACCAATTATAACAAAACTAAATCTCATTATGGAGGTCCCAGTCTCATACCCCCATCTAAACATAATTGCCTCACAAATGTCCTACCTGCACATACCATCACATTGGGAATGAAAGCCTCAACATATAGATTTGGAGGACACAGACATTTAATCCATAACATTATGCTTTTATATGTCATACTTAAGACTCCCTTGCCAAATTCAAGGCATGAAGATTTATAGCCAGGCCTGTTTTTAAGAATGTTATAGATTTAGCCCTAGGTTTTAGAACACTGGTGCATTTTCAGTTACTTTATGTATAAGATGTGAGGAAAAAGTCCAGCTTAATTTTTTCTCCTCCTTTCAAGAGCTTTGATACTCTTGTCAAAAATGATCAACTAGCCAGAGATACATGACAAATAAAATTTTACTGCTTGCATATACGGCCCCAGTGGAAAATCACTTAAATCTTAATAGGAAAAGAACTGACAGTGGAATTGGAATGAGTACATAAGAAACAACATTATGACTGGTAACATGCAGCTGGATTTCCAGTGAAGAGGGAAGTGGATCTCATGCATGCTCAGTAAGGTAGAGACCGGGTTCAGAGTCCATGAGGCGCTGGGAGGCAGAATACCAAGTTCTTAATGGGACATAGACAAAGTTGTTTTAGTTTTTCTCTCAGATTAAGTACAACAAAGTGTGCACTCAGTATTTAAACCCACCAGACTTCGAAGAATTTAAGAAATAACTCACTAGGAGTTAGCAGGAAAGATGAGAAAAGGTATAATAGATTTGGATGATCAAAGTTTAAAGTCACTACAATCTTCCTATTTATTATACAAAACTGCAATATACAGTGTTTAAGTACTTGAAAGATAGAAATTTTAAGCTGAAAGAACTATAGACTATAAAATAAGACCTCACAGAGGAACCCTAGATAGGATGACTAGACCTCAGGGGGTGGGCTTGCCAAGAGGGACGTCTGGGGGCACTAACACAAAGGGCGGAATACATAAATTCCAGTGTGGGGACTATGGGAGGGGTCCAACAAGGAAGGGGTTAAAAATGATAAAGATGGGCTGGAGAGATGGCCTAGCGGTTAAGAGCGCTGACTGCTCTTGCAGAGGACCGGGTTCGATCCCCAGCACCCACATGATGGCTGAGAACCGTCTTTGACTCCAGTTCCAGGGGAATCCGACATCCTCTTCTGACCTCCGCGCGGCATCGCACAACACGGGAGCACAAACCTGCATGCAGACAGTACATTCATACACATAAAAAATAAATAAAATTTAAAAACATGATAAAGATGTTCTGTATGATTGGGTCAAATGGTAGGTTCAATTTTAGTCTTTTTTTAACCTTTTTAAATTTATTTTTGTATGTGTATGAATGTACTGTCTGCATGTAGGTTTGTGCACCCGTGTTGTGCAATGCTGCAGAGGTGAGAAGAGGGTCTCAGATTCCCCTGGAACTGGATGGAGTTCTCCTGGAATTGGAGTTACAGACAGTTCTTAGCCTCCATGTGGGTGCTGGGGATCGAACCCGGGTCCTCTGCAAGAGCAGTCGGTGCTCTTAACTGCTAGGCTATCTCTCCAGCCCTCAATTTTAGTCTTTTAAGATTTCTCCACATTGCTTTCCATAAGGGTTGCATGAGTTTGCAATCCCACCAGCAGTGTAAAGTACACAAAATTCAATAAAAATTTACAGAAAGTATATGACCAGATAGAAGGAATTACCAAATGTAATTTAGAAAAGAAAAATATAGGTATTGAAATGAAGGAACTTCAAATTGATTAAAAGTAGATTATATGTAGCAGATGGAAGAGTTAAAATGCTTGGACTGGATCTGAAGAAATTATTCAGAATACAGTACTGAAAACAAGGAGACAAAAAGTATTGAGATATTGAGACTTAAAGAATAAAATAACAAGGCCTAGAATTCAAATTATAACATCCCCAAAGCAAGAGATTAGTACTAATAAAGGGATAGAAGAAATTGAAGATATATTGACTGAGAAGGTTACAAACCTCATCAGATTAATAAATCCACAAATAAAGGAAGAGAAGGGCTATTTAATGACAGTAGGTTCATGCAACAATAATAAATAATACAATAATAAAGTTGAATTATACCAAAGACAAGAGATCTTCAAAGCAGCAACAAAGAAAAATCAGGCACTTAAAAATTATGAGACAAAAACAAGAGTAATAACTGAGACCAACATGTAATGGCTAGTGCATATGTAACACTGAGTTGTGTGTCTAGCAAAACCATATTTCCAGAATAAAAACAACACAGGGAGATTTCTATCACTGGACATCATTCAAACAACTTTGAAAAGCTCTTTGACAATAACTAGGTAGACATCATTATACATGAGTTAGTAAATTACCAACTAGTACAATTCTAAACCAGTTCATCACTGTGAAATACTTTTGATAATGCTAACAGAAAACATATTTTAGTATTTTTTATTTATTTAAGAATTTCATGTAGGTAAAAAGTGTTTTGATCAAATGCACCCCTCCAAGTGAAAATATGTTTTTCTTTTCTACAAATTCGAAGTGTATGTATCTTCATAATATGTGGGACAAAGGAGATATCATGATGGACAATTTAGAATGCTGAGAACTGAATATTATCTCAACACCTGGGGGATGATAGCCAGGTCCATTGTGGGGGTGGGGTGGGGGTGGTTGTGCGCATGGAGGCATGGCTACTTGAACAGCTGAATCAGGAAGGTTACTTGAACCCAGGATTTCTGGAACAGCTTCCATGGCATAACAAGACCTAGTCTCCAAGGAAATAAATGAATGAATAAATGCTGAATTTGGTGACACACACTTGTAATTCCAATACTCTGGAGACAGGGCAAGAAAGGTCATAAGTCTGAGTCGATTCTGGGCTACATAGGGCAACCTTGACTCAACTAAAAAGAAAGAAAAGAAAAACAAGAAAAATAAAATTTGTGGGCATGGAATGTAGCAGAAGTTAAAGTAAAAAAAAAACCTGATAGCTACAAATTCTGTGTGTGCATATGTCATATGCACACAGTGTGTGTGTGTGTGTGTGTGTGTAAAAGAGAGAGGGGAAGGGAGGGAGAAGGGAGAGAGAGAGAGAGAAAGAGAGAGAGAGAGAGAGAGAGAGAGAGAGAGAGAGAGAGGTCTTCTTGAGAATATCCCTGAATAGCCTGGAATTTGTAGTGATCCTTCTGGCCTTGCCTACTAAATGTTGAGATTAGAAGCATATGCTGGTGCACAGGGTCATATATTCCTGTATTAGAAAATAATAGCATATGATTGCTGATATAATATATAAGCATCCCAGTTAAAATTTAGAAAAGTAATATAACTATTCGATTTAAAAAGTTGGAAATAGGGGTGGGGGAGATGGATTCCTCTAAAGAACCTGTTAAGCAAACATGAGAACTTGGGCTTGGCTCCCCAGCACACACAAAAGCTGGGCACCCAGAAAGATGAAGAGCAATAGGAGAAGACAAGTGAATGGTCAGAGCCTCCACCTGCGTCCACACGCATGTGAACATACCCACATCATACACACATAAAAGAAAAAATTAATTTAAAAATTAGAAAAATAAGTCAAAGATGGTAGATATAGAAATAATATAGGTAAAAGTAAAAGCCAATGCAGTTGATAAAAATGTATGCTAAGAGATCCATAAAGCCAAACATTAGTGTTTTCAAAACAGATTTAAAATAATAAGACTTCTGGAGGCTGAGGTGATGAATCCGTGGTTGAGTGTTTGCTAATCTTCCAAAGGACCTGAGTTTGGTTCTCAGAACCCATGCTGGCCAGTTCACAATAGCTCCAAGTCTAGCTGGTGGGCATCCAATGCCCCCCCCCTTAGGCCTCCATGGGCACCTGCATGCATGTGGGATTCATACAAGTACATGTATGCATAAATAAAACTAAAATTTAAATTTAAAAATAAAAACTTCTGAAAAAAATAATCATGACATAATCATATACATAACATGGGATAAAAACAAAACAAAACAAAACAAAAACATAAGACCATATGAAAAAGCATGTGCCAATTTAAAACAGATGGAATGGGTATTTTGATAACATAATGTATTGATGTCGATTCAGAAGAAAGGTAACAAGTCAAAAATCATTAGAATATTTAGGCAAAATGAAAAGAAAGAAAGAGTCAGGTGAATGTTACTAAAATTTCAAAATAGTTTGTTTCAACCTGTAGTGCCTTCTGTGACTTGAAAATGATCCCAGTATAAACACGGCAGCAAACCCAGCTAAGGACCCTAAAAAAAAGAAAATTTATAGGCAATTGTCAAAAATCTTAAACAAAAAATTTCTAATTTTGATCCAATGATTCATTAAAAGATTATGTATATCACAATAAGCTAAAGTGATTATAAATGTAATGTGAAACATTTAAGAAGAGTAAATATATACGTATTTAAAAGAACCATTTGCTTATTTTTTTCCATTTGCTTATTTTTAGTAGTTATGGAATGATCATTTGGTATCATTTTTAAAGTATGAATGAAAAGGAAAATGAAAAAGAAAATAAAAAAATAAAACCTCTTAAGAATAATGATATACTTCCTTGATTTTGTGAAATGTATTTTTAAGTTATTTTTACTTGTTTTTATTTTATGTGTATGAATGTTATACTTGCATGTATGTAAGGGCACCTGTATCATGAAGTGCCTGTAGAGTCAAAAAAGGGCGTCAGATTTCCTGAAACTGGAGTTACAGATGGTTTGTAGCCCCCGTGTGGGTGTTGGGATTCAAAACCTGGTCTCCTGCAAGAGCAGCCAGTGCTCTTAACCACTGAGCCATCTCTCCAGCCCATGTGAAATGTATTTTTGAAATAACCACAGAAAAAATCAGGTGTAATAACAGGAAGTTACAACTGCTTCCTATGACATTGTGGCTGGGAGAGGGTAAGAAACACTGATAGTACAATTTTTATTAGGCAATTTGATGAAAATTCAAGCCAATGCATTAAGAAAGGGATCTGAGGTAAAATGTCTAATGGTGGAAAAGAGGAGACAGAAGAGACTACACTGAAAACACAAATACATCTGAAAATAGGTTAAAAAAGAAAAAGAATATAAGCTATTAAAACTAATTAATAAGAGCTGGTCAGAGTAATTAGATATAATATCAACACACAAACTCAATTACATTAGGCCAGAGAAAGAACAGGTATTTAAAGTGAAAAGGAGCCAAATATCTTGGTTTGCAATGATATAGTTCTATAGAAAGACAAAATCTAAAATATGCAAAATTGACACACAAATGAGTATATTTTATACACAAAATAACAAAGATGATGAAAACGAAATTGAGAAAGGAATTCTACCCATCATATCTACAAAAATAAAATGAAATAGGATAAATTTAGCCAACAAAGTGAAAGATCTCTTCAAAGAATAAGAACACTGATGAGATAGATGGAAGAGAATACAAAAAATAATCAAAAGGCAGTCATTTATTGGTTTAATGAATTAGTGTTGCTAAAATTTCCTGGCTATCCAAAGCATTCTATGGATTTGATATAATTCCCACCCAAATGCCAATAACATTCTTCCCAGAAATGCTAACCACAATCATAAAAGTTCATGAAGAACCAAAAAGGACTCTTCTGAGGTGCCAAAATGGTCCCAAGAAAAACGGTACTAAAAAGAACAAAATCAATTACAAAGTGCTACACACCAAAACAATGTGGTATTTGTCTTAAGAATCAAGAAATTAATCCATATATTCACAACTAACAGATTTTCAGTAAAAGACTCCATAACATATACCAGAAATCCTACTGGAAATCTTCAGTAAGTGGTGCTGGCAAATGCAGGATATTCATATGCAAAATAATGAAATTATATCTGTCACATACGAATATGTAAACACATGCAAATATAAACTAAAATGGATAAATGTCTAATAAAAAGGCCTGGAATTATGAAACTATTAGACCAAAACACATGCAAACACTACACAAACAGAAATAAAGATGAAGAATTTTGTCAAAGTTCCCAAATCACAGATAAAAAAAAAAAAAAAAAGACCAGAGGGATTAAATCAAACTAAAAGCCTTTTGCATGGCAAAGAAAACATCAGAGTAAAGACAAAAATAGCAGAATGGGCAAAAAGTATTTCCAAACCACTAATCCAACAAGGGATCCATATGCAGCAATTATAAGGTGCAAGCAACACATCAAATAATATGCTTTTTAAAATAGGCAAACATCTCTAAATAGATGTTTCTCAAAATAAATGGTCAAAATGATACAAAAATGCTCAGTATCACTAATCATCAGAAAAGTGCATGTCAAACCAAAATGAGATACCATCTCCGTGGTTAGAATGGCTATTACTAAAAAGACAAACTGGGGTTGGAGAGATGGCTCAGCCAGTGAAAGAACTGGCTGCTCTTGCAGAAGAATTGGGTTTAAATCCCAGCACTCACTTGGGGGCTAAAAACTGGCCATAATTCCAGTTTCAGGGGATCTGATGTCCTCTTCTGTCCTTTTTGAGCATTGCACGACATGAGTACACTTACATGCAGGCAAAACACTCATACACATAATTTCTTTACAGAATAGACAAACTTAAAAGGAAACACAGGGGCTGGGGAGATGGCATAGTCAGTAAAGTGGTTGCTGTGCAAGCTTGAGTTTGATTTCTAGACTGCTCCATTCATAAATGCTCGGCATCTGTAGTTTCCTGCACAAGATCAGCAGAAAATGAAGCCAGTCAACATTCTAGCATGAAGTGGAAGAGGTTCACGAGCCCCCACCACTAACTGAGGAGCTGTGCACAGATGATTGCTTCTGGGGGAGGGAGAGTCAGTTTTCTTTAAGGGTGTGGATCCTGGTAGGTAGACCAAGCTCCGTACCTAGAAGTATATAGACAACACAGATTGGAGCTGGTGAGTTGTTAAATTCAAAAAGGCCAAGGAACCAAGTTGGTGGCAGGTAGGGAAGCAGAATGGATCTGGGAGGAAATGGGGGTGAATATGATTGAAATACATTGTATGAAATTTCAAATGATGAATACAAATATCTGTAAAAGTAAAAGCTGTACTTATAATCATAGCACTGGGGAGGAAGAGAAATGCAGATCCCCAGGATTCACTGGCTGGTCATCTTAGCTGAATTGGCAAGCCCTGGACCAGTAAGAGACCCTATCTCACAAAAGCAAGGTGGGAAGTCCTTGAGGAACTGTACCTGAGATTGTATTCTGACCCTCATGGGTACATGCAGCCACACATACACATGCATGTACACCTATACACAGAATAAGAAATATAGGCAGGGACGTTAAAAAGTGAAACTTCTAATTCTCTGTTCATGGGACCATAAGTTAATACATCTATCATGAAAATGGAGTTATATCCAAAATATAATAATAGATCTATCATAGGATAAAAACCTTCTTGTATATATTAATAGGAAATAAAACCATCATATCAAAGGGATACACACATATTCCTATTGTGGGTCTATTTATAGTAACAAAAATATAGAATAAACTAGGGTGACCACCAAGGAATAAATTAATAAAGATGAGATGTGTGGACAGAATATAACTCAGACAGGAAAAAAATGAAATCCTATTATTTGCAAAAGCATGAGTGGATGTAGAGGACATCATGTTAAATAAAATAAGCCATAGAGAAAACCATTTCATATTCTTGGTAACTTATGGATGCTAATAAGGTTTATTTTAGGGAAGAATATAGTAATACGGTAATCTTTAGAGACTGGGAAGGGTAGGGAGATCTAAGAGTTTAAATTCTAGGTGCCAAAATAAATATAGAAGTTAATCCTGGTGTCCTGTAGTACAATAAGGGAATCTAACAACAGTCAACAGTTTATGATATACTTTAAAATTATTTTACATTTCCCAACGCATAGAAATGATAACTATATGAATCTCTGTGAATTTGTGGCCATCCTGGTCTATATACAGAGTTCTAGACTAGTCAAAGCTAAATAGTGAGATCCTGTTGCAAAAATAAATAAATAAACTAATTAAAAACATGTTGCAAAACTCAAAAGGCATTTCAAATAAGTTATCACAGTGGTAAATAACAATATGGATGAATGATGAAATAAATTAGTAATCATAGACTCATAAATTATCATCACAATAAGATATGATATCAGATTCATTAAGTTCCAAAAGTCAAATGTGACAGTGTGAAGTGTTGATAGGACTGTGGGCTGTAGGACCTCTGAGATGGGACCACCCTACGATCCACAGGCTTCTGAGAAAACATGTGTTTTGAGGACTCTATCCATAAAAGCTATTAGGGCCACCCCAAATCTTCTTGTCAGCAGTATTGGCAGCCCAATACCATAAAATTCTCTGGAAAATCTGCATTGGCCAGCAAGACCAATGTTCCAGCGTGGAGTCCCATCCTGGCAGTGACCGGACAACCCCATAAATGGGAAGCAGAGTGGGAATTCAGGACTTTGTGTGCGGCCAGGACATGAGGTCAGAGGGGATTATAGTTCCATAGAGTACTGAACTAAGGCACAGGCCGATTTGCCCCGTCAGCACCCCTGATCTGAGTCAGGCTTAGGCACTAGAGAAAAACATCAAAGTTTTCAGAAAGGTGGATCACTGTGTATAAGCCCCTAAGTGACAGCCTGGGAAAAACACCTCCTACCTTGAGCCAAATGCATCTTCGAACTTTGGAAAAATCATTCGCCTTTGTCTTGTAACCTAACTCACACATTGCTTACAGCCGAGCTTCCATGCTCTGTAAATGATTAGCAAATCCCCCTTATGTCATGAGACTATTTATTCAGCATTACAACATTTTTGGTGGGGGGGATAAAACTAAATGTTCATCTATATTAGTACAGATAAATATAAATTGTAGGAAGTCCACATCACAGAATATTAGAAGTTCCAGGAGCTACAGGTAGGCACAGTAACAATGATACATGTTAGGCATCTAATAAGGGAAAATGTCACTGAAGGCTATGGGTAAGATGGTTCATTCTCTGTAAAAGTACAAAACAGCAAAATAAACATTGTGGGTAATGTACACACACACACACACACACACGTGCGCACGTACTCACAAACAGGTTTATTGAGACAGGGTCTCTCTTTCTGTACTCCCAGCCGGCCTGAAACTCACTAGGTAGATCAGGCTGACCTTGAGGATGATCTCATAGAGATCTGCCTGCTTCTGCCTCCCAAGCGCTGGTATTAAAGAAGTGGCATACCAGACCCAGCTCAAGATACATAGTTTTTGTTGGGCAAAATGGCAGGTTACAAAATTAGCATACCCAAATCAGTAGCTTTCCTGTATACCAAAGGTGAAAAATACCGAGAAGGAAATCAGGAAGACAATCCTATTCATGATAGCCTAAACACAACAACAAAAACATCAACAAAAAGCTTGTAATAAACCTAACTAAGGAAGCAAAAGACCCATACAATGAAATCTTTTAAAACACTGAAGAGAAAAAAAAAAAAACTTTGAAAAAATGCTTTAACTAGCATTATTTCTACTGCTTTTATTAACCAGCATGATTAGAGTCCTCGGAATGCCAGAAGTGTCCAACTGTGGAGACAACTGATCTTTATTAATGTGGTTTCCCAAGAGTATAGACTAAGATGACATGTGGTTCTGTCTTTCCATTTCACCACCACGCAGGAGCAGACTGCTCCAAGAAGGGAGAAGAGAATATCTGATACCATGCCAACAGCCCAAGCCTGACTATCCTCAATAGCTCAGTCCCTAACTTGACCATCCTGGTGGGTGCACATTATTTTCTGTTCAAGAAATTCTAGCTTCTTTTGAAAACAGCACACACTTTCTTTGTGGCTGTCTGCCTAAATATAATGCATGATTTCCTTGCCCACGTCCTATCTATCTCTTCACTCAAAGCCTAAACTGTTAGTGAGAAATTATGTGCAAATTGCCCGCATGCCTCACGGTGATTAGCACTGGGGTTTGAAGACCCAGTGATGTCAACTGAGTGCTGGATGAGAAGCTGCTTTGGCTCTTTGATCAAACATGAAACTTAAGAAACCAGCTATGCATGATCATACTTCCCCCAAACCCACGCAGCAAGACCTCCGGAGACTGGCAGTCATTTTCTCTTGGCTTGAACAGACTCTGAAATTGGGTTTCTTGGCTGTGTAAGCAATGCTTGCTCATTCCCAATTCAAGTCAACAGATATTTATTGAGATTTATTGAGGGTTGCTTATAATTCTGTGACTGTGTGGCTGAAGACAAAGAAAAAAAAATGATGAATCTGAAATTATTCCCTGTCCTGAAGGAAGTTGAAAGGGACACAATATTAAAAATGAAAAGCCCAGGCTCTCTTTTCAGGCCCTGCTGTTGACATTCTGGGTGGGCCTGGGCCAAACGCTTTGTGGCTTCGTTTCCACATTTGTAAGATAAATTGTTGGGATGGTTTTGAAAGTTTCTTCCAAAATTAAAACTTGATGTTTATGTGAATATGAATGAGAAGATAAGACTCATCGGAGAATTTTATGACCATAAATCATAAAGGCTGTCTAGTCATACAGTTCCCTAGTCTTCCCAAAACAGAAACTGATGCCACAAAAATAAATGACGGGACTAGCTCAGGGTTACACAGCTACCAGACAAGAGAGTCCTGGGAACAGGAGTCTCTGCTAGGATCCTCTCCCAATATTAACACAACATAACAAAAATACGGAATATGAGTTTTGTTTATAATGATCTATGAATAGTAGCCACTGTACACATTATAAACCGTTTGAGGAGAAGTCACACAAGACATTAACAGGATAATTCTGGGGGAATTGTTGCCAAATCCTCAATGTTTGTGCACAGAAAGTAGACATAGAGATAGCTCTTAAGGAACTTTCTAGATAGGTCAGGGCAGGCAGAAACCTCTCTTCAAGTCATGGGAATTAGATCAGGTAACAAAATACTCCAAATTGCAGTGGCATAAACCAGCAACCATTCATTGCCCTGTGTTCTCTATCTGTGGGTCGGGTTGTTGTATGGGGACCCACTCCTGAACTGGGTTCAGCTGGAGCACATTTGCTGTGACAGTTCCAGATTTCCTTTCCCTCTCATCAGGAACGATGGGCAGGCTACAGAATTGGAAGAAACTAAAGGGAATAAATAAAAGCATGTGTCTCCAGAGGCCTATGCTTGAAACACATATCCTCAGCCTCCTCATTTGTCCAGTTAAGAGCAAGAAATGAACAGAAACTCAAGTGGAAATCCAAACTCTACAAAGGCACAGGATGAATATATGGATACCAGGAAAGTGATACACTTAACTGTTAATGGAATATACAATAAGAACCAATAAAGAGCAGCACTTTATAAAAACAAAATCAAGGGACAATTTTGAGAGTTAAGTAAAAAGAAGATCGCAAATCTTTTGAGATGAGTTTTGGCTATAAAAATATTATGTTTATGTCTTTGGAGTTCATTAATCCTTTGAAGTTTATCCAAGCAACTCAGATGAAAAGTTTGAGATCCAGGAGAGGTAGGGGTGGTGGGAAAGGGTCAGCCACCACCTAGTAGGTAAAAAATGCAATGAGGAAATCTGAGGCTTTGTATGCTCATAAGAAATGCAAAAAAGAAGGAAAAAAGAAAATATCTTCATGTAACTGTACCGTGTATTATGCATAAATACAATGAAAATCAAAATAAATAAAAATATTATATATATATAATAAAACAATTAAGTTAATTTATAATTATTAAAATAATTGGCCAATATGATCATGTTAGACTGTAATAGGGAGACAATATATTTCCATATCAATAGATGGACCTCTGCCTGTCTATGAGTCTAGAAGGTCCTCTGAGTATAAGATACATTGATTTATTGAGAACAGGGATTGTTCTACCATAGGGTTAAAAGAATTGAGACCAAAAGTATTAAATCCAGGGCCAAAGTATCTACAAACGGAAGAGCTCTGTGTGGGTGGGTATCCTAGAATGAACTACACTTAAATCTTTTCTTGGCAGTATTTTCATTAAATGCAATACTTTATGAATTCTAACTTTATTGCTTCATTAGCATGGTGGCAGGAAATTATATTTCACTTTTCAAAATAAGATTATTTGTCTCTTCTTTAATAGCCTATTGCTGCTGGGGCAGTCACAAGCAGCGAGAGGCAGCTGAGCCTGCAGAATAGAGGGAAGACATAGTAAGAACCCAGATTTTTAAAATATTTTACTTATTATTTTTATTTAACGTGTATGAGTGTTTTGCCTGCAGTTATGTAGGTACACCCTTGTCCTGAAATGCCCACAGAGGTCATAAGAGGGTGTCAGATCTACCCATACAGTTGCTGGAATTTGAATTCAGATTCTCTGCAAGAACAATTAGTGCTCTTAACCCTGAGCCATCTCCTCAGCCCCACAAATCCCCTTTTATACTGAATATACATACTATTGGTTCTGTTCCTCTAGAGCATCTTGACTAATACACCATCTGATAAAGGTCTTGCTTCATCTGTGGAACCAGAATTCGGGGCAGAAGCAATCGATCCTTGTAATACCCTTGTTACATTTTTTAAATCTAGTTAATTTATTATTATTGTATATGTGTGCTACATCTGCCTGTCTCTATCTATATGCTGTGTGTGTGTGTGTGTGTGTGTGTGTGTGTGTGTGTGTGAGTACAAATGCACGTGAGTGCTTCATTTGGGGTGAGAGGAGAATGTTTGGGAGTTGGTTCTCTCCTTCTATTGAGGGCTCCGGATCTGAACTCAGGTTGTCACGTTTACAGAGTAAGTGCTTTTACTTGCTGAGCCATCTTGCTTGGAATTCTTGACTTTTTGTCCACAACCTCCCCTAGATAGTAAATACCATGTTGGGTTGGCATTGAGGCAGCTTTTAGTCCCTATTGGTTTTTTTTTTTTTATTAACTTTATTTCTGTATGTGTATGAATGTACTGTCTGCATGCAAGTTTGTGAACCCGTGTCGTGCAATGCCGCGGAGGTCAGAAGAGGGTATTGGATCCCCTGGAACTGGAGTTCTCCTGGAATTGGAGTTTCAGACAGTTCTCGGCAGCCATGTGGGTGCTGGGGATTGAACCCGGGTCCTCTGTAAGAGTGGTCGGCGCTCTTAACCGCTAGGCCATCTCTCCAGACCCCTATTGGGTTTTAAGCATGTACTGCACCTACTGGCAAACAACGACACGGGTGCACAGACTTGCATGCAGACAGTACATTCATATACATACAGAAATAAATAAAAAAATTTTAAAAAAATTAAAAAAAAAAAGACAGTTGTCAGATAAACCAACAGACCCCTTCCAAGTGCTGTAGAGATGGCTCAGTGGGTGAAGTGCTTGCCACACAGGTGTGAGGACCTGAGCTTCAATCTGCAGAAGCCGTATATGTTCTAGTATGCCTTCAATTGTTGTTACAAAACACTCTGACCAATGCCAACTTGGGGAGTAAAGGGTTTATTCCTCTTACATCTCCCTGGTCACAGTCCATCACTTAGGGAGCCCAAGGTAGGAACTCAGGGCAGGAACCTGGGAGCCAAAGCACAGGCCATGGTGGAACACTGCTTACTGGCTTGCTCCTCTAGCCCACGATCAGCCTGCTTTGTTATACAATACAGAACCTGCCCAGGGGTGGCATTGTCCTCAGTGGGCTGGGCCATCCCATATCACTCAACAATCAATAAAATATTTCACAGCATGGCCACAGGCCACTCCAATGGGGCAATTCTCCAAATGAGGCTCCCTCAACCAATGTGTGTCAGGTTGACACTAAAGTTATCCAGCACACCACATAAAGTCAGATTCTATAGCACACCTATCTGTAACCGCAGATTTCTTACAGTGAGTTGGAAGGTAGAGACAGAAGAATTCCTCAGATCTTACAGACCAGCTAGCCTGATGTACACAGCCCATGAATCACAGCGAAGTGAAATAGGATGACGAACACTAGAGGTTGTCCTCTGACCTTCTCATTCATCTCGTGGCCTGTACAGGCACACACACACACACACACACACACACACACACACACACACAATCTTTCCAAGTTCTTCAGACAGGCCCTAACCCATGTTAGGTACCTAATTGCATATTCACCATTTAAAACACTAATGAGCCTACATTTGTAACTAAGATCACACTTCTTGGATTTTGCTATATTTTCAGGATTCCTTAGGGAGGATCAGGAATTTTAAAATAGTAGTATTAAAATAGTATAACTCTGAGTCGAACATATTATAATGAAACTGATTCCAACAACTGATCTGAAATGAGAAATTTGAAAGCTGTTTCCCCACAGAGGCTTTACATGACGAAAATATTTTTAAAGAACTTTTTACTTTTGACTCAGTGTTTAACTGGGAAATTTTAGTGAGTTCTATTTTACATTAAAAGTTGAGCTTATTATTAACAATAGGAATATTAACTGATAGGCATTGTGAACTGTCTTCCTGTCTAGCCTTTGAGATGCACAATTAATTTCCTTCACTCTTTGGTTTTAATTTTAACGAAGTACTTATGCAACATTTTATGTATTTGATATATTTTATAACCATTAATTACAGAATTAATACACACATGAATCATACATGTTCAGAAATAAAGACTCAGCTTTAAGTCACGAATAAATGAGTTGTTAAGTTCTGTAGCATTTCTTCTTGGGGAGAAAAAGTCCACTCATATGGGAAGTTCAAAAAGCATTTTCCTATTGAGAATGGCAGAACTAGTGAACGTTAATATACAATTTATATGAAGAATTTGCAGCAGATACTAAAAAATGGGTCTGGTGTAACTTTTAAAAACATTTGCTGCTTTAAGGAACACATATTTTCATGAGCTCAGTGGTTCATAAGTATGCCCAACCCCCTTGGGCTGCTGGGTTACTGAAAAAGTAATATTGTTATATTTTTCTTCTTAATGGAGCATTTGGGGAAGAAGAATGAAGACATCCTTTCAGATGAGGGGCCTCGGAACCAGCAGGAAAGTAGGTTGGGATGCTGAAGTGAGCTTTGGAATCCTTGAGAGGGAAGGCTGTGCTGTGAAGTCAGGTATCTGTGGGACACTGTTTCCGGCATGCCCTCTAAATATCAAAACCTTTGATATGAAAGTCCCTAAAAGATTTTCATATAACATACACATATCCTTTCATATTCATTTTTTTGAGACAGTGTCTCCTTGTAGCCACACCTGGCCTGAACTTGCTGTGTAGACCAGGCTAGCCTTGATCTCACGGGGATTCTCCTGCATCTGCCTCCCAAGTGCTGAGATTAAAGGCATCCAGCACCATGCCTGGCCTATTGTATATTTTAAATGATGATTATTTTACTTGTAATCCTAGTACAACATATATAATATATATATATATATATATATAGTTACTTTCTACAAAAAAAAATATATATATATATATATATTTATAGTTACTTTCAATTGCTGTGATAAAACCACTGACCAAAATCAACTTGGGAAGGAATGAGTTTATTTTATCTCACATCTCCCAAGACACAGTCCCTCACTGAGGGAAGCCAAAGCAAGAACTCAGGGCAGAAACCTGGATCACAGACCATGGAGAAACACTGCATACTGGCATGCTCCCCTGACCTATGCTCAAGCTGATTTCTTATACAATATAGGACCACCTGCCCAGGGGTAGCACCATCCACAGTGGGCTGGGTCCTCCCAGTCATTCAACAAGAAAATGCCTCACAAACATGGCCACAGCCCAGTCCAATGGAGGAAATTCCACAACTGAAGCTATTCAGCACATTCATATTCTGTAAAGTGGTGTCATGCTACATTGTTTAAAGAATAATGACAAAATAAAATGACTGTATACCTTCAGAACAGACACAATACTTTTCCCCGAATATTTTCCATTTGAGGTTGGTTGCATTCAGGATCTAGGAACACAGACACAGAGGCATGACTCTTAAGCCTGGGAAGCCCTCACCATAGACTGGAAGAAAAGTCATGTTATCAAAAGGTACTGAGGTGGCATGTGACTGGCGTGACTGGTATGGCTGGCTGATGACGTTCTTTGGTACAAACATTCCCAACCTAGTAGAAAATAAGAGCAATGGAGTCACCAGAACAAGATTCCTTGGGGGTCAGTTACCTACAGGGCAGGAAATCTCTGCTTCTCAGAACTTAAGTGTTTTCTTCACAGAGTTGTTATGAAGCTACAATGCATCAACATAAGAAGCAGAAGATTATAGATGATATATAATAGGTTACTTAGTAGTTATATTCTTACTTGTTTCTGTTTGTCACAGCACCAGGTCGGTATTTGGGAATGACCACCTCTCATCAGAATGCTTCCTTGAGAAAGACTATGATGTTGCTGAACTGATGTGGTGGGCATCAGTGTAGGTGTGGAGGAGATGAACTCCACATGGAAGAAAGAACTCAGTGAGAGGGATGCCACGAGGGCTGTCCTGATGAAGATCTTGGAAGGAACCAGAGTAAACGAGACAGGCTCATCCATTCTATGTCCAGATATCAGAAAGAGACTTGTCATGTGAGCCTAGGCAGCCAATCAGGAAGACATGTATAGATGTATTTAAATACAGTCTAGTATTGGAACAGAACACCCAACGTATTTTTATTGAGTGGAAAAGTGGGTATATGATTAAGTGCATTCATTCTTACATTCAACAAATGTTCTTTTAATCAGCACCATTGAAACAAACTGAGCCCCATCACTGAGGCAGGTAAAGAATAAAGCAGAAGTAATTATGACAATCATGTGACTCCTTGGAGTTGGGCATATCTGGGTTGACTTTTATGCCATTCTGTGGATTGATCCCACATTCTTGTAAGCTACATCCCCAGCCCTACTTAATTCTGGGTTAAAATGTACATACTTCTACTTAAAAGCCACATGACCCTGGGTATTTTACCTAGTGCTTCTTGGCTACAGTGGCTTTATCTATAAAATATTTATGTTATCTGTACCAATCTCATAGGGAGGAAATGAAGATTACATAAAATAATTCATGTACCATGAAAGTTAATAAATTATAATTTATTGCCAGAGCAATAAATGTAGCTATTGCTATTATTAGGCCTAGTAAACATGGGTCAAAGAATCCTGTAGATGGATATGGGAGTCAGAGGATTGAAAGACTTTTAGGTTTTATATCAAAGTTTAAATCCAATGGCTCTTTTCACAGTAATTCTAGAAAGAAACTTTGGAGAGTTGGGTATTAAAGAGGGTAAATTTTCTAGTTTCAATACTAATGCTACAGAAAGGAATGGTGATAATAAGTCCATTTGAACAAGAATTACATCTGAGTTCTTGGTTCGAGTAGCCCTGTACTTTAAATATCCACCTACCCAGCCACAGACTAAGCACTAGACTTGTAAAAGAAGTAAGCCAAGCTGGGTGTGGTGGCTCACGCCTTTAATCCTAGCACTTGGGAGGCAGAGGCAGGAGGATCTTTGTGAGTTCAAGGCCAGCCTGGTCTACAGAGTGAGTTTCAGGACAGCTGGGGCTGCAGGGAGACCCTGTTTTGAAAAGAACAAACAAACAAAAGAAGTAAGCCAAGAGTGGTTCCTAGAAACAGTGAGCTTCCTGAAAACCTCTCAGACACTCTGATGATGGTCGTTCTCTATACTCTTCTTATTTCCAGTACAAGTTCAAGTAGAATCCTCTCCATTCCCTTATTGATTTTCTCTCTTGGTTCTCTATAGTCCTACGGTCCAAGTTGAAGTTTCCAGTGCTAGAGGAAAATCTCTTCATAAAGATATTGCAATTATCATTATTATCAACATGACAGAACCTGTAATCACTAAAGAGACACGCCCCTCAGCATGGCTATGAAGGATTTTAAAAATTGGGTTAATTGAGGTGAGATGGCCCACCATAAATGTGGGGTGGCACCATGCCATTGGGTAGTGTCCTGAACCTCAAAAAAGGAGAAAGTAAGCTGTGCTGCGTAGTTTCAGCTGTCAGCTTGAGACGCCTGGGTAGACGGAACCTCATTTGTGGAATTACCTCCACTGGACTGACTGTGGCCATGTCTTGTGAGATATTTTATTGATTGTTGAGTGACGTGGGAAGGCCCAGCCTAGTGCAGACAGTGGTCCCACCTGGGCAGGTTGGCACAGGACAGAGGAACAAGCCAGTAAGCAGAGATCCTCCATGGTTTGTGCTTCAGCTCTTAACTCCGAGGTTTTCTTTTCTTTTTTTTTTTTTTTTTTGGCTCTGACTTCCTTCAGCAGTGAACTCTGTGACCTAGGAAGTATAAGATGAAACAAACCCTTTGCTTCTCAAGTTGGTTTTGGTCAGTGTTTCCATCATAGCAATTGAAAGGACACAAGTCCAGCACCAGTGCTTCCTGACTGTGGACACAATGTGAGCAGCAGCCCCACACACTCCTGCTGTCAGACTTTCCTGCCTTGAAGAGCTGTCCCCTCAAATGGGGGAGCCAAAATAAACCTTTCATCTGTGAGTTTCTTTCGTCAGGTATTTTATCATAGATGTGATAAAAATAGTTAATACAGACCTTAAAGCTCTTCTAGGCACTTCTAGAAAGCAGAATCAACAACCATCCTGTCAGTACAGGGCGAAAGTTTCTCATAGCTCCATCTGGAGATGCATAACTCCAGACAGCATAGGAGTCCTGTGCTATAGTGTTCCTAATCTATAAGGATGTCTCCAAAGTGCTAAATGCCCCATCACTTGAGATGGCCCAGAGAAGGCTGGGAGGCCAGGCCTCATTAATTACTATATTCAGAGATGAGGATTAGATTAAATGTTGGCTCTCTTAAATACAGAGGGGTTTTTAGATATGAAAACATTTTAGGACATGACTCTTTCTCTCTCTGGGAATGCACCTTCTCTCTATGAAGAAGATTCAATTAAGATACCACATGCCACTGTAGTGGGTCAGGGAGTAAATCGTTACTTCCCTAATCTGGGCAAGTCAGGAGAGAATATTAACCATTGATGCGGTAGCTTATTTGGAGGAAAAGAATCATTAACAAAATCCTGTCTGTGAAAATAGAGAGTCATCTTTCCACAGTTAAACACATATGTATTGGGGGCTGGAGAGATGGCTCAGTGGTTAAGCACACTGGTGGCTCTTACAGAGGACCTGGGTTTGGTTCCCAGCACTCACATGGCGGCTAAAAACCATCCTTAACTCCAGTTCCAGGAGACCCAAAACTCCTCTTCCGATCTCCATGGGCATTATACGACATGGGTACACTTACCTACATGCATGCAAGCAAAACACTCATACACATAAAATACAAATAAATAAATCCAAAAATGTGTAATAATATTAATGTGATTTAACATTTAATTTAAAATAATAATATTATTTTAACATTCAGATTAATAAGATTCAAGCGAATATAATCAGATAAGGACAACCTCCTCTCAGTACACAAGATGATGGAATTTTTTTTCAAAGAAAATTAAGACAAATGAGGGCTTTATGCAATTTGGCGTGTTAGCACAGATAGGCAGATGTGGGGTTGAAGTCTCAATAAAGAAGTGGGATGTTACTTTGAATACAGTAGAATGTACTTTAGCAACTTTGTGAACAGCTCAGGGAATTTCTCACCACAATAAAAGGTATATGTAACGCTAGGAAATTGTTTAAGGGGGACGATGATTGCCCCACAAGCAAGAGGACCTGAGCACAGAGCCCATAACCTGTGCAAAGCTGGACTTGGTAGTGCACCTCTGTAATCTTAGAACTCCAACCTGGAGATGCTAAGCAGAGACAGTGGAATCCTTAGGAGCCTGGGCCAGCTACTCTGGCATACACAGCAGCCACAGCAAGAGACCCCATCTCAAGCAAGATAGAGGGTAAGGATCTGCACCCAAGGTTGTCCCCTGATCTCCATCCATGTGTCATGGCACATGTATGCCTGCATTTTTACACATCGAGGTGCACACACACACACACACACACAAACACACACATATACATATACACAAAAGATCAAAAAGGCATATACGTTTCTGCTAAGTTCAATATCTTATGTATGCATGTCTACATACAAGCCTAACACACACCATATTCTTTTTCTGAACCTCAGGATCCCAGGGACTTCACATGAAGACCCCTTGGGTAGGCATCTTTCACTGCTTGTCAGTGCTGCCTGTTGGGAGAAGACTTAGCATCTGTAAGTACCTAGCAGTATCCCCAAAGTAGGAACCTGATTTCCCTCGCTAGCACATGGGTTCCCTGCACAATACCAAATGAGGGTATATATGCTTAATAATTTCAAGTCAAGTGAGCAAATCTAAAATCCTGATGCCCAAGCTAGACATAGAACTAGTTTTTAAAACCATCTCAAACCCAAACAAAAGTCCTGTGTTGACACGCTTTTTTTTCTCCTCTCCTAGGAGGTATATACTGGATGAACAGGACCTTTCAACAACTCTGCTTAAAGGATGGCAGAAATTTCTGAGCAAATATCTAAAATCTGGCTCCAAAAGTGTTTTCAATTCAGAGAGGAATAGTCCCAAACATGCAAAGCAACACCACACACTGTCCAGATGGAATGAGTGTCAAGGGTCCAAATGCCAGAAACGCTGGGGAGCCAGGAGCCATCCTGAGAAGGCCTGAAGGGAAATCTCCCACTGAGTCCCTTGCAGTGTGAGTCACATGGATTGGGCTTGGGAAATGTCTCTGCTTCCTCGTTCTTGGTGAACCATCCCCTCAGCCAAAACTAACTGAGACACAGGAATGCATTCCAAGAGAGTGTGAGCATTACATGGGGCCCCTTGGTGAGCTTTCCTGGAAGCTCCACAGCTGAGACACACAGGCAAGGGCACATCTTGGACAGGAAGCTTGAGGCTCCTCCAGGCCATGGCTCAAGCCCGGGAAAGAGGAAAATGCCACTGAGACAGCTTGGAGATAACTAGGTAGCAGTTCAGAGGAGACAGGTGGGGCTACACCACGAGGATAGACCCCTCAGAGGGTGGGCAAGGGCTGGGTCACTGACTTGGCATGAGATAACAGAAAACACGCCTGTTACCTGATGTAAGTAAACAAAAACGGTCCTCTTGTGAGAGAACGGAGAAATGAGAGAAATTCTGCCTCCAGTTGCCCAGGTCTGCCCTTCTGGGTCTGGACGGGCCAGGAGGCAGGGACCCAGCTGCCCAGCATAGGTGTGACTCCGTAGCCTACACTCCTACACTTGGATCTCTATCACTGCCTTGTAAGGCATCTGTGTGATTATTTGGCTTCTCAGAGTCTGATAGACCAGGTTCTTGCAGCTCATAATAAGTTTGAGGCCTTGGGCAAAGAATCAACTTTAACAATATGGTTTATTCCCCATTTGTGAATTCAATCATCATTTATTGTATTGGCTTTATACAAAAAATATAAAGTTAAGTTCTCTCCCTTTGGGCATGCACGTTGTGCGAGGGGCAGGTGGCTACAGAGCCAAGCCATTGCAGTGACAGAATGTGATGGCGTCCTCAGAGAGAGACACATACACAGGAGAAAGGGGACAGTTTACAATTTCAAAAATCAGGACAGTTTCATGGAGGAGGAAATACTTAATATAAATTTAAATAGACAAATGAGAGAGAACAAGAGAGAAAAAAGAGACAACACATGTTCTCCCAAACTTCAGAGGCTCTAAGAATGAATACACATGCAATTATATAGTTGCAGCATTAATACTCATGTAGAAGAAAGTGAATACAGTTAAAACACTGGTCTTGGGTAATCACTGAAAATGTGACAGACACACAGCCAGTCTGACTTTTCTATACATCTCAGTAGTCATCTTAGGAAGCTCTAGCCTGTGCTGGCTATAGCGGGAGCCAACTGAGGTCTGACAGACTCTGTATTGCTCCTTAAAAGGGAAGAGAAGAAGGTGGGTATTCAGGGTGGTGATTTTTCAGATAGAAAGCTCCTGCAGCTCAAAATCAAATCAATGTCTGTAATGTCTTCAAAACACAGTACTTTGCCTTGGCTCATCTGAGTTTGAATACTCTTTCTATTACTTGGGTGTCCTGGGGCAGACTAGTTAGATTCTCAGATTTGAATTTCCTCTGGTGAGAAATGGAAGCAATTTTTTTTAACTTTGACATAGGACCGTAGTGAAGACTGAAAATATGGAAGCTTGTGGAAATCCATGCCTGTCAGGTTCTCAGCAGAGGTCAGCTCTCTTCCTAAATTGTCATGAAATTGGCACTGATGACAGGCCTAATTCAAGCTACTCTTCCAACCCAGTGTATGAAGATATTCTCTGACTTCCAATTCCGAGTTCCATTTGTATAAATTATGAGCCAAACTTCATGAGATATAGATTTACTGCTAAATGATACACGAATGGCCATGTGGAGGGGTAGCCAGAGGGACCATCAGTCACTTCCCTTCTGTCTTCTGCCAACTATCCACTGGGGTATCTCTAAGATATTTTCTCCTAAAGCCTCTGTCTGATACATTTTTGTCAACCCCAGTGGATAGAACTTGGTGGTAAAGAAAACTCTTGATGGGGCTGGAGAGATGGCTCAGTGGTTAAGAGCACTGACTGCTCTTGCAGAGGACCCGGGTTCGATTCCCAGCACCCACATAGTGGCTAAGAACAATCTTTAACTCCAGTTCCAGAGGAATCCGACGCCCTCTTCTGACCTCTGAGGCATTGCACGTGCACCAACCTACATGCAGACAGTATACTCATACACATAAAAAATAATAAATAAATGTATTTAAAAAGCAATAAAAAAAGAAAACTCTTGATTTTTCCAGGCCTAGTTTAACCTGTGGGAAAGATGTGAATTATCATGGTAGAGAGCCTACAGTCAGAGAGTTGATCCCACACGACCTCATTCGCTCCATGACGTGTCCATGAGCCAGCTATCCCAGAAACTGCTTCCACGGGGAGGGGCATGCTGGAGATGGCCTGACCGTGTACATCCTTGATGCTTTATTTATTTTCATTCATTTATTTTTATTTTGTGTGTGTGAGAGTTTTGCCGGCACGTATGTAAATATGGCACCTGTGTGCAGTGCTCAGGGAGACCAGAAGAGGGCACTGGATCCCCTAGAACGGGAGTTAAGATGGCCACTGGCTGTCATGTGGGTGCCGGGAACTGAACCCTGGTCATCTGTAAGAGAAGCATGTTCTTTTAACTGCTGAGACGTCTCTGCAGCCCCTCTTGATTATATTTCAAACAATCACTTCCTCCAGCATTTATTTATGTGTTTGCTCATTTGTTTATTGCAATGCTGGGGTTAATCCTTGGATTTTAGAGCATGGGTCATCAATTCCTTTTTATCAAGTGTGAAATATTCCTTGCGCTACATGATGAGACACAGATTAACGGAAGTTTGTGCAGCTCTAAAAGAAGGGGAGCTGAATGTGCATGTCTGGAACACTCCAGACAGCGCCAGCTCTCACATTTCTTTGGTAGTTACCATCTGTGATGACCAGTATTGTCAACCTAAAGTGATCTAGAATCAAAGAGACAAACATCTGGACTTGCCTGTAAAGACTCATCCTGATTGGTTAGCCACTGGGTATTCTTTCGAGGGATCATCTAGATTAGATTCATTGACATACAAAGATCCACCCTAACTGTGAGTGACAGCATCTAATGGGCTAGGGTCCCAGATGGCACAAAAAGGAGCAAGCTGCATGATCAGGAGCATTTATCACCCTCTGCTTCCTGGTTATAGGTGCCTAATATACTATCTGCATCCATCCTTCAGCATCAAGGGTTGGCCATTGGTGGGAACTCTATTTCTGGAAAGCAATGTGGCTGTAAGAACCAAAGTTAAGCTGCAGGAAAAGGGTGAAGTAACAGTTTAAATGAAGCTGAGTTCTGGAAGAGGAGAATAGTCCAGGTTTATTAAGGGTATGAGCTAAAGGGTACCTAAGATCAAAATAAGGGATGAGAATCAGGCTGAGTAGATGTGGCCAGGAAACAAAGAAAGGGTCAGAGCAACCAATGGGAAGAATAATAGATATACAGATAGACATAAGGAAAAAATATATATATTAATATCTATATATATATATATGGTGTGTCATTTGTGATGATGCTGTCAGTGCTGTGGGAATTCTCAAAGGAAATTATTTGTTACTGGAATACAAGATAGCAAGATATCAGATGCATAGTCAGAGAAAAATAAGACCAGCCTTGACTCCGGTTCACAAAACCCCACATGCAATCCTCAGTCCCAGTATCCGACTCCTGTCTGCTCTGATCATGGGACAGGAAACGGGAGTAACCCATCACAAGGGTGCAAGTTGCAGAGCAGAACCTTGCATCAGACAGAATGTCCTGCACAGTTGGGATATTAATCCTGACAGAAAAATCTTTAGCCCTGTATGGATTACTCGATGTAAATTCATTAGCTACTTGTCATGACTATAATATAATCTGCCCTGACCATAAGGACTGGACAGCATGGTGTTAATCAGATCTCCACAGAAAACAACACATTTCTGTTTAGCCTCAACAGCTTCTCTGCCAGGTCAGAGGCTGGAGCTCTGAAGAAGAAAGAGTTGAAGTCGTCGTCGTCCTCGTCGTCGTCGTCGTCGTCGTTCCCCTGAGATCATCCTGGGTGGGGCCCTCCTGTCTGCACAAGAAAGTCTCAGGTCTCCAGCAGTGACAATTTGAAACCACCTTCCATTTTCCTCCACATAATGGAAGTCCGTCAATCTCCAGTCCCCATCAGCAAGAAATTCACAGATAATAAAGCAGAATATATTCTGCAGGATTGAACATTTTCTCCCAGGATGAGTAATTACCATGTTTTAATCATGCTCATTAGCCAGCCATTAGAGTTCTGTCCAGCTTTTCACCGCCAGAAACAAGACAGGAGAGTGATTGTGGTCGGGGCCGCACCTGACTTAGTGAAAGCCTTGGCCATCTGTTCCAAGTTGTCACCCCTTGTATGGAACTCTCTGGTTAATGGCTGTAAGTGGTCTTATATCCCAAGCACTAAATCTATGAATTTTATTTAGGTTGAGCCAGACCTAGGTGCTCTAGAAATTGAAGCAGTGAAGACTGAGCCTCCACTAAACCACAAGTGAACCAGTACCAGCTTAGCGACCAAGAAGTTCTCATTGCAGCAGAAACGTGTATCATGCTAATTTCCATAGCTTGGTGCATTAAGAGGCCAGCACCAATGTGGCTTTGAAACCAATAAAGACAATGGGAATGACTATGAACTTGTTTCTTTCTCTCTCTCTCTCTCTCTCTCTCTCTCTCTCTCTCTCTCTCTTGGCTTTTGGTAACAGGGTCTCCCTTTAAGTCCCAGCTGGCCTGGAGCTCACTCTATAGACCAGGCCAGCCTTGAACTCACAAAGATCCGCCTGCCTCTGACTCCCGAGTGCTGGGATTAAAGGCGTGTACCACCATGCCCTACAAGCATCTGCTGCCTACGCAAGGGGACCTCCAAAAGCAGAGGGAAGATGCTTCCCATTCCTGACATCTTAGTTAGAGTTACTTTTGCAGGCTGTGTTTCTTGAAACCTGTACTTTGGATGTGTCTGATGGGGGTGTTCTGTTCTTTTAGCTCATGCAACTCTATATTGTTCTGAGCCTGACAGAGAGCTTCGTAATCAGCAGTTAAATGACAGACTACCATTCATGTGTTTTCTTACCTAAGAACTAGCCAAGAAGCAAAGTGATTTCATTAATTTCCATCCTTTGAGGTGTGTGTGTGTGTGTGTGTGTGTGTGTGTGTGTGTACATGTACCTAGGTTTAATTCCCACAAAGTATTCTGAGTGTGGGAATCTGAGGCTTACCTTACCTTAGCCTCCTCATTTTTATTTTTTGGTCTTTTTGAGACAGGGTCTGCCTGTAGCCCCAGCTGGCCTGGAACTTGCTATGTAGACCAGGCTGGCCTTAAACTCCCAGAGATCTGCCTGCCTCAGCCTCCAGAGTGCTGGGATTAAACGCAGGTGAGTGCAACCATGCCCAGCTCAGCCCTCCTCGTTTTTAACCTACTCATTTAAAATTTTCTGTGGAAGGAAGGAAGAAAGGAAGGAAGGAGGGAAGGAGGGAGGGAGAGAGGGAGGGAGAGAGGAAGGAAGGAATGAGGAAGGAAGGAAGGAAAGAAGGAAGGAGGAAGGAAGGAAGGAAGGAAGGAAGGAAGGAAGAAGGAAGGAAGGAAGTTGGATCCTTTTTTGTCCTTTACAGTAGGAATAAAGTCTCTGTCTCACTTCTCTCCCAGGTTCTAGCTCCTTCTCTTCTATGGGAAGCTTTCTTGGGGCTCTGCACTTGACTCTCCATAGTACTAAATGCAGCAAAGAGAGCTCAGGGCAAGCTCCTGACCACTAACTTGATCACCTCCCTTTCAGTGTAGGAAGTTTAGCAAGCGGTGAAAAGCCTCCTAGTTTCCATCCTGCTACACCAGGGTGGTCCATGGGAGAGTTTGTGCTTTTCTAGTGGTGAGCAAACTCCATGTGGTACTCAAAAGTAAAGAACCAGGAGACTTCAGAGATGGCTCAGCAGTTAAGAGCACTGGCTGTTCTTGCAAAAGACCTGGGTTTGAATCTCAGCACCTATGAGGTGACTAACAACCATCTGTAACGCCAGTTTCAGGGTATCTGACCCCATCTTCTGTCCTCTGCGGATAGTGCACGGCATTGGTGCACTTACACACGTGAAGGAATAACCCTCATACACATAAAATAAATATAAATTTTTAAAAAGGGAAGACCCAAATACTGAACCAGGTTAGTAGACAACCAGAGTAGGGTAGTTCCCCAAATTAGGATCATGCTCTTCAGTCTGAGGGAACTGGTATAAAACTAAGACTGAGCCAATGCTGTGGACTCCAATGTGTTTCCCAAATTTTTATATTCAAGACCTAAAGTCTTATATGGGAGACAGGAGAGAAGGCTTGTAGTAGGTAATTATGTGGGGACATGAGGCTTGGCACCTTAAACTGACAAAACTGATGGATCTATAGGAAGAATAAGAAAGGTGTCCCACTCTGCCAACATACCTAGAGGGCCCCATGAGGACACAATGAGAGGACATTGCCTGCAAGCCAAAAAGGAAGAGCCCCCCCAAACAGACCAGCCTGGCACCTCGGTCTTAGACTTCCTGTCTCCAAAACTGTGAGAACATAAATTTCTGCTGTTTGAGCTAAGAGCATGATATTTTGCTTGGCAGATTGAGCTGACTAAGTCAGGTTTGCCACAGTTCCAAAAGTTCAGGGTACTAAGGCAAGATCAGATCATCAGAATAAGGCATTTGGTCTCGAAAAAGAGATAACCGAAATCAAAACTCATGCACAGAGCCAGCTTTTTCTGAGCATCACATGAGAACTCTTCAGTCAAGACTTAACCTGGGACTGGAGGTGACTTAAGTGTTTAAGGAGGGGGCAAGCAAGGGACCCAAGAGTGAGACAACCGGTGTGTGACACGATTTCTTCTGGGGAGACAAAACAAAGAACAGGCAAGTCAGTGTGGTCCTGGCTGGTCAGAAGGCGTTAAGTGACAGGGAGAATCAGTGGCGGGGCCAGAAACCTACGCACTGCTGGACGCTGATCTGACGGCTCCCCAGAGAGTCCTGTCAGAGTTGAGATTAGAAATTAGATTACAAATAGCACAGGATTATGAGGGGAAAGCAATAACAAGTGATAAATCAGCATTTAACTCCAATCCTTCAAGGAAGTGCCAATTATGAAGGACATTAATGTGATTTACTCAAAGAATGCTGTTGGCTAACTGCGGGTACCATTTGATTTAAGTATTTCTCACCAAGTTCTTTACTGCTAATAGAGGACAGAAGAAAGATGAGAGGACCGTCTACTAGAAACATCCTATTTGAACCACATATCAACCAGCAAGACTATTCTGAACCCAGCTTTACATTCTTTCTTTTCTTTTTTTAGATTTTTTTTAAAATTTTATTTCTTTTTTTCATGTGTGTGAATGTACTGTCTGTATGTAGGCTTCTGCACCCGTGTCATACAATGCTGTGAAGTTCAGAAGAGGGCATCAGATTCCCCTGGAACTGGAGTTAAAGATGGTTCTCAGCTGCCATGTGGGTGCAGGGGATAGAACCAGGGTCCTCTGCAAGAGCAGTCGGCACTCTTAACTACTAGGCAATCTCTCCAGCCCTATATTCTTTCTTCTTGTTGATGGATGCTCATAAGATCAAAGGAAGAGGTGTTCTCTGTAGGACCTGGAAAGATTTCCCTGGTTCTTCCTCCTCCTCCTCCTCCTCCTCCCCCTCTTCCCCCTCTTTTTCCTCCTCCTTTTCCTTCTCCAAGTTACCATTGAGACACAAAGGTAAGAACAAATAAGACATTTCTACTCTCTACCACATAATGTTTCTGATATTTTATACCATGCTGTAGCAAATATTTAAGTTCCCCATAAGTCCTATGAGGCTTTAGTTTTTATTATTATATCTTATTAGAGTGCTTTGCCTGAATGCTTGTATGTGAGCCATGTGTGTGACATGCCATCAGTGGCCAGAAGAGGGCTTTAGATCCCTTGGAACTGGAGTCACAGATGGTTGTGAGCTGCCTTTGGGTGTTAGGAATCAAACCCAGGTTCTCTGCCAGAGCAGCCGGTGCACTTAACCATTGAGCCATTTCTTCTATGGACCTAAAACTAATGTTATTTATTCTTAGAACAAGCTGCATTCCATAAGCATATTAAGACGTAAATATAGGCTGAGAGTTGCAAAGCATCTCTTTAGTCCTGGCACTCAAGAGGTGGAACCAGATGGATTTCTCTGAGACCAAGGCTAGCCTGGTCTAACATGTCAAATTCCAAGCCATCTGGGGATATGTGAGATCCTGTCTCAAAAGCTATAAATAGAACAGAATAGGCCATACTGCATCCTGCACATGGCCATGTTGAGTTGAACCGAGTCACTTACTACCATGTCTGGGGTGCTCTACTCCTTCCCATAATTAAAGCATGCCTCATGAAAAGTTCGGCCTTATCTGCCTTTTCCACAGTTGTCAGAAGACTTATAGACTAGAATACCTGATACAAATCTTTACTTCCCAGGAAAGATGGTGCTATCTTTAACTTCCTTGAAACATTCTCCAATAGGAAAAAAATAACTGTTCATACCAGAAAATGGAGAGGCAAAGTCTTCGTCCATAGAATACCTACTCTCCCCTTGACTCAGACCCCAGGAGGATTAAGAGAGGGGCAAAGCATTAGGTGCCGACTATTCCTGTCATGGGGAAGCAATGAACAGGGAATATTGAGAGAGGATGGCCCCGCAGGCTCCATGTGGCCCCTCTGCTGCACAGGGGTCAGGGAGCTCAGGAAGGCTAAGTCATAACTGAAGAGCCCATGTGATTAGGGCAGGCCTAACCAGAAAAGGTAAAGAACCTTTGATTAGAGGCTATCCCTAAAGCCAGGAAATAAACCCATTCCAAAAGCAGCTGTTCTTGTCCTATAATTTTGCATTCCCACTAGACTAACCTGAGCTCTGGAAGGACGAGTGTCAGCACTGCATTTATGACCATAGTGCCTAGCACTGTGCCAGGCACAGTAGGTAGTGAGTACGTATTTGTTGAGTGAATGGTTCCCAGAGTCTGGAGGAGCAATTCCAAAATAAAGGGCTTATTGCATGGTAGGCATAGCTCTATACCTTACAGAACCTTGGTTTATTTACCTGTAAAAGATATGTTATTAGAAACAATATTGTGCCATGCTATGAGTTAACCAAATTATTCAAGGACGCAGGGCTAACTGACAATGAAGCCAAGGTTTGACCCAGGCCACCTGCCTCTTAAGTCTAGGGTATCAGCTGACAGGGCTGCAGAACAACCTCAAGCTACTTGAATGAGTCAGCTGTTGGTGCTCAAATCATCTACCTGCCACACAATGAATTTTCATCATTAAGATATATTAGAATGGGGACTGGAGAGATCACTTAGCCAGAGGACTCAGGTTCGATTCCCAGCACCCACATGGCAGCTAACAACTGTCTACAACTCCAGTTCCAGGGGGTCTGTACCCTCTTCTGGCCTCTGCAGGCATTGCATGACAGGATGGCACTTATATACACGCATGTGGTACCCTCATACACATAAAATAAAATAAGTCAAGTATTATTTAAAAATAAATTTTAAAATGATTATGTTTGGTGGCTTAATGGAGCAAAAAGACATACAAGATTTTAAGTTTAGGAATGGAAGTCTATTCTGCCTATGGGAAGTTCTGACTTTGAAACACTTCAAAATTTAAAATTATTATTATTATCATTATTACTCTGAGTGTGTGTGTGTGTGTGTGTGTGTGTGTGTGCTGTGAGTCTGTCTGTATGTAAGTCCATGTATACCATGGCATGCTTGTAGAAATCAGAGGTCAATTTTCTTTTCTTTGTTTTTTGGGTGTTTTTGAGACAGGGTCTCCCTGTAGGCCCAGCTGGCCTGGAACTAGCCCTGTAGACCAGGCTGACCTTGAACTCACAGAGATCTGCCTGCCTTTGCCTCCCAAGTGCTGGGACCAAAGGAGTGCACCACCATGCCCTGCCTAAAGACGGTTCTTAGCTGCCATGTAGGTGCTGGGAATTGAATCCAGGTCCTCTGCAAGAGCAGTTGGTGCTCTTAACCACTGAGCCATCTCTCCAGCCCGAAGAGGATAATTTTCAAGAGGTGGTTCTCTCCTTCCAGTGTGGGATCGAACTCAGCTTACCAGACTTGTGGTACAATGTTTTATCTGCTGGGCCATCCTCTTGGTACTAACCTCTTCTTTTTCAAGCATTCTTCATAACCCCCTCTTATTACTACCCCTCATCACGTCTGACACAAGCAATGAAGTAGTCAAGGAGCTGCCTTCAGAAAGACTATCTATACTACTCATCCAGTACTTCACTGCCTTAGCACAGCACCCAGCAGTACTAACATTTGGTGCATGAATGAATGAATAAAATCACTGGGTAAAAGTGAGTTTTGCTTATTTTTGCTTTTTACTTATTCTTTGCAAATATATGGTCTATGAGTCTATGTGTGTTCACACATGTAAATTCACATGTGTGTTAGCAAGGTGTATATGTACAGGTGTATGCACGCATGTGGAGGTCTGAAATTGACATCTAGTGCCTTCTTTAATGGTTCTTCATGTATTTATTGAAGGACAGTCTCTCTCTTGAACCCAGAGCTCACAGAATAGATAGTTTAACTCACCATCTTGCCCTGGGGGCTCCCCTGTAACCACCTCCCTATCTCTGGGAGTCCAGAGGGCCACCACACTGCCTGTTTTTCCTGTGAGTACTAAAGATCCAGACTCTGGCCCTCAGCAAGTACTTTGCTTGCTGAGCCATCTTTCTGTCCAGCCCCATGAGTTTTGTGTTTAAAGAAAGAACATTAAGCAATTGTTCAAGATTCAGGAAGAAAAAGCCAATAGACATAGTTTTCTTTGGGGAGGAGTCATGTCTTGAACTAGATCCCAGAACTCACATTCCAGAACAGATGACAAGAATAATTATCTTTAGGATTCATGTTGTGGTGTGTGACTTTTCTTTGGAAAATTTCAATACTTAACTTTGGGATACCAGCTGGAGGGAGAACTTTTCTTTTGCCCCAATAAAACAGTGCAGACCATTTCAATTATCCCTGAGAAAAAGAACAACTGCTTTTCCCTTCTCCCGTCTTTTCCTGAAATCTGAGTGTCTCAGGAAGAACTATGAGAAACAATAAGATGTGCCTGCTTCTTTCCTCTTCTCTAATACAGTTTGTCATTTACTGAAACCTAAGAAACCATCCCCTTGCCTGTTTATGAATGTCCAGCCAATTTCTACATACACAGCTACCAGCACAGACTGAACACCACCTTTCCACTCCTGAGTTATGCCAAGCATGGCGCATGTACAGCCAGCTAGGCACACTAGATGCATCTGTATGCAGGTGCTCCCAAACATGTATACACAATGCATGTACAGTCAATTTGTTCAACGCATATGTCAACTTCAGTCACAGTACTTAGCTGAGGGAGAGCAACTTTTACTTCTTTGTCCCTTAGGTCTTTGAAGTGGTGGTCTTCCTTCCTGCTGGTAGCAAAGTCTAAGATCAAAGTTAGCCCTTCTCTTCTTTGGGGGAATCTAGGGAACTACAGAAGCCACACGAGCCAATACTCTTGGGTGAAGGAGTCATTTGGGCCTGCCTGAGAAGAAGCAGAGAAGACTGTTCAATCTCCTAGCTGAAGCATTACAAATACATGTAATATGTTGTAAGTGGATTGGCCACTTTCATGGGCCCTACATCCCCATTATATTAGGTATGTATACCAAATATAACATATGTGTAAAAGAATGACTAACTCTACATGCTTTCCAGGAAATGACATATTTCCTTGCTGCTTAGCATATCCTTCTAACTCTTACTCTTTTTCCAAGGCAAAAGCCTATTTGAACTTTAACGACCAGCACACATAAGCACCAACTCTGGTGCTGTGGTTGAGTCTCCACTTCAGGCAAGGGCAGTCATTTCCTATCACAGCATCTTATGTACTCTTCTTTCTTAAAGGAATGGACATATTGAATTGCAATTTCTTGGCCATATCTTTTTCCCTAGCATTGGTAAAAATGGTTTCTTAAGGCAGATATGCATTTACTCATGCCCCAGCTTTCCTAAAGGGGGTAACACGTTGATAATCCTACTCACTGTGGGGCTGTGGCTAAATGATCACCTATGCTGTGCCCTGAATCACAGCACTGATCTTTGTGAGCCACGCAGACTTGCAGTCAGCTTATGTAATCAGTATATCTTCATTTTCCTTTTCTCTAAAGAGAAGATATTAATGGTGTCTACCTCATGGTAGTTGTAAGACATTTAATGAATTAATTCATGTAAAGCACTTAGAACTCTGCTTAGGGCAGATTAAACACTCCATAAATATTCATTTGGACTTGAGCCAATTTGTGAGACCCCTGAGCCCCCACATATAACTCAGGCAAAGGATAGCTTGAGTCAAAACCAGTCAAAAACAAGCAACAAGAACACAATCAAAACGACAATAAACAAAGCAGGATTTTTTAAAAGAAAACTGAAAACAAAATGTGAATTCAAGAGAGAGAGAGAGAGGAGAGAGAGAGAAACAATGTTCTAGAAGAACGAAGTTCTAGAAGAGTGTAGTAGTACAGGATAGGACAGTGGCACTTTCATTTTCGTAAGATGCAGTATGCCAGAAGACTCTGTGTGTGTGTGTGTGTGTGTGTGTGTGTGTGTGTGTGTGTGAATGTTTGAGACCAGAAGTTGACATTAAGTATCAGTCACTTATCACCTTTCCTGTTGATTGTTTGGTTATGAGACAGGTTCTCTCCAGAGAGTCAGCTGGCCTAGAACTTGCTATGTAGACCCAAGCTAGCCTCAATCTTAGAGAATTCCACCTGCCTTTGCCTTCTGAGTACTGGGATTTAAAGGTGTGCACCACCAAGTCTGGCATTTCCAGCTTATATCTGAGACAGAGTCTCTCACTGGGACACTGTGCTCAGTAATTAGGTTAGACTGGTTGGCCAGGGAGCTCAAGAGATTCTGCCCCTCTCCATGTCTCCAATGCTGAGGTTCCAGAGGCACAACGTGGTGCCTAGCATTTTAATTTACATGGGTGTCATGGATCTGAACTCAGGTCTTTATGCATGTGTAGCAAACACTTTAATGACTGAGCCAACCCCCTTAGGCCCTCAAGGGCTATTAAATATAGACCTTCTACTACTTCTCACTGAAAGAATCTTAAATATAAAATGTCAAGAAACATTTGTCAAATAGATGAATTAATTATTGATATCCTGTCTCTTTCAGCCTGTGGAGTTTATTATTTCATCCCTTGGTTAAATCATAACTTTTATCAAGTTTAGTTTGCTTCCTATTTATTTCAAGGGGAAAAAAAAATCTCCCATTGTTTTAGAATCTAAATGTTGGTAGCAGGTCTGGAAATATTTAATTAGCCTTGCTAACCAGGGTTAGCTCCTTTCTGTGTGTTCAGCAATATGGCACTAGAGATATAGTCATAAAACATTCTAAGCCTCTCAAACCACTTTCCTATCCATGAAATTTCTTGGCTTGCCTAACCAGAAGGGGCAGATGTTTCTAACTTTGAGTTGCCTGACTGTGCTTCAAGATGAACAGAGCTTGAAGTATAGAGAGAAAATGACTATTACTGATACTCTCTGGAATGTAATTGGCTTAAAAGAAATTTGAAATAACCCAAAATGAACAGTTATTTTATTTTCCTTTTCATTCTCAACCTTCAAATCCCTCATGTGTCTTTTTGCAGAAGGTAGTGAAAAACACTGATTATTCTGGGCTGATTTTACACTAACATGATCTTCCAACACTGTCCTGTTCAACGCTGGTGTTCAAAGGAATGCAGCTTAGAAATGATGGCATATAAGAGAGATCTTGGAGACTACTAAAACCTTTTATACTGTTTTTCTTCTCAACTCGGGGTTTGAAATGTTTTTGTTTGTTTGATTTCTTTTTTTATTTCCACCAGCCTAGGAAGTCACATTTCATAGTTTTTATATAAACCCTTCACAAATGGTGTCCATATGAGTCTGACCTCCTCTGATTCACATGGGGGAGTGAGTCGTGTCTTCCTGGGTGGGATAATGTCTTTCATCTGTAGAATTCGAGGCTCTGGTGTGTGGTCACACTGACATGGTGTTGAGCAAGATGAGTGCCACCAGAAGTGCCTTTTCCCGACTCTGAGGAGCTCTAATTCTTTCTGACAGTCTCAAGGGTGTGCATGTCTGTTATCTATTTACTAGCTCTGAATCCTTCTAATCCTTGAGACAAGGACCTCTTTTGAAAGGCAACCAGCCCCATGGGCCAGGAAACAAGTGATGAGTATTCTTTTCCCTTTGATAGCAATATTGTTTTGCAGTACTCACTTATTTTATTTCTTCAGTTATAGCTCACTTGGAACTTGGCCATTATGTGAGGGATTCTTCTAAGCAGAAAGAAGAAGCCAGTCCTTGGCATACTGGCTCCCTTTCACTTTTCCTCATTTCTTCTATCTCCCCTGGAACTGTGTACCCCCCCAAACAGTCTCACCAAGATGTACCCCAAAACATTCTCACCAAGAAGTACCTCTACCGTGTTATGTGATAGCAAGTGTTCCAGAATGACAGGGCGCCATCTCTTTACACAGGACACAGAACAGATCCATACTGCACAAAATAGCCAAAAGTTTACATTTTTTGTTGTAATTTCTGATGCAGAGAATAGAACAAACAGCAAAGGAGAAATCTTATCCAACAGAGAGTGACATAGAAGGGTTAATTTCTCCCAAATACTTCCTTCTTCAAGAGAAAAAAAATCAGCCCATTCATATCAAGACATTGTGAAAAGACCAGAATTCTTGTTTTGATTACGTGGATGGAGGCAGAAAGTCAAGGCATTTGGGGTCCAGTATTGCTTCAAATGTTTTCCAATCAGCAAATATTCTGAAATGTATTAACCATTTTTAATTGAAAAAGACAGACCTTGGATAATCAAATGAATTTAGAAAACCTAGTCATTAAGAGCTTTTTTGCACTACGGGACATATCAGAGCCTTTTAGGCATCTCCAAAGGGCATGGAGTTTGGCAAATACTGCCAGGCAATGCTGTTTTCAAGATGAAAGTTTGAGACATGGCATCCCAATGTTTTTTATTACAAATGTTATTTAAGAATTTTCGTCTATTTTAAACATAATTTTTCAATCAGTCTTAATTGCCTTTATACCCACTTCTCCCTTGGCACCCTCCACAGCTTCCCTCTCCCCAGAGTTCACACCTTCTGTCATTTGTGCTGGGGTCCATTGTGCCAAAATACTCTCCCACTCACTCCTCAGTGCCAGCTCATCCCCTGAGCTCTAGTCAGCCTATCTGGAGTCCCTTTCCTAAAGAACGCCAGTTCTCCCTCATCCAATCCCAATCAGCTGCCAATACTTCTTCAGCCACGATTGTGTTCTGTTACCCATTCCTGCAGTTCCATGCTGGTTTTTTGTCCAGTTGAGCTTGCTTGGGTCTTGTGTATGTTGATACCAATGCTGTAGGTTCATATGAACAGGGTCCCAGGAGCCTGTAAGATTCATTTCCATGGGGCTGGAGAGATGGCCTAGCGGTTAAGAGCGCCGACTGCTCTTACAGAGGACCCGGGTTCGATCCCCAGCACCCACATGGCGGCTGAGAACCGTCTGAAACTTCAATTCCAGGAGAACTCCAGCTCCAGGGGAATCCGACGCCCACTTCTGACCTCCGCGGCATTGCACGACACGGGTGCACAGACTTGCATGCAGACAGTACATTGGTACACATACAGAAATAAATAAAAATTAATAAAAAAAAAAAGATTCATTTCCATTTGGTCATGCAGCACCTCACTGGCTCACAGTCTTTCTGCCTCTTCTTCTGCAATGTTCCCTGGGCCTTGGATGGGTGAAGCTGATTATAGGCAACCTGTCCATAGACCCACCATTTGGCCATTCATGCCCTTTTCAGTTCCTGGCCTCATGTTGCATAGGGGAGCTTCCTTAATGAGAGTTAAGAGGTTAATTATTGTCTTCTTGGATCCTTGTTCTACATTGCGAAAGTCTTATGTGTAGAGATTGCATTGTACATGTGCTGCTTAGGCATGAGCAGTTCACAGACATGTCTGTGTGTGACCAGTTGTAGGATTCTGTACTCTTCTTCATCTGATACAAAAGAAGCTTCCTTTTTTGAGTGGTGTCTGGGATATTTGTCTATAAACATAAGGATACCTATTTTGCAGTTAGCAAGATGTTATTTTAGCCTAGGGATGTTTCAACCTGGGAGATTTTTTTTAATCTATGACTTCTCCAGCTGTGTGCATCTGGCTATATTTATATTATCACACATGAGTTTGTCCTACTGTGTGGGCTTTTGGTACAATTATTAACCATTGAATGCCCCCAAGATAAAAGCACCACTATTGCACTGATGTTGTATGCTATGCTGGTCTTTGCCATGGAGATTTGGTCTTTAAGCTGGTCTCGGATCATGGATTGATTTTTCTCCCATAATGGCTTGCATTGTGCTCTCCAAAGTTATGAGAGCTAGCCTTCAGGGGAAGTGGCTTCCAGGACAGTTCTAGTTCTATTGCTCCAAGTCCGGTTTCCAAAGTATGCCCTGTCTTCAGCAATAACTTCCCTGACCTGCAAGGCTTATTATGCACTGAGTTCCCCCAAAGAGTATTTCCCATAGTGTTTTCTGACATCTCAACATGAAGAATGTCATAAGAAAAGAAGGTCATGGTGATAGCTTGGCAAAACTGTCAGGTCATAGACACGAATGCAAGCATAGATACCAGCTGCTACTGACAAGAGAAAGAGTTTGATTGTGTGGTTCAGGCAATGTCATAGAATCTACAATGTATGGGTTTACTGATTCTAATCATCACATCTTCATGGTGCTACGATAATTACCCCCATTGTACAAATGAGAAAGTGGGGGGGGCGCTCAGTATGTAAAAGGTAGAGTCTGAGGCAAAGTCACGTAACTTGGCTCCAGAGCTTTCCCCTTGCCCACTACTGAGAAAAAAATGTAACTATGTGGGCTGGAGAGATGGCCTAGTGGTTAAGAGCACTCTTACAGAGGACCCAGGTTCGATCCCCAGCACCCACATGGCGGCCAAGAACCATCTGAAACTCCAATTCCAGGAGAACTCCAGTTCCAGGGGAATCTGACACCCTCTTCTGACCTCCGCGGCATTGCACGACATGGGTGCACAAACTTGCATGGAGACAGTACATTCATACACATATAGAAATAAATAAAATTTAAAAAAAATGTAACTATGCTGCAGAATTAACTTTGGGGAAGCAGAATGGTCATCCGTCCCCTTGAAGTGGTTTAGCACTCAGGAGGCAGAGGCAGGAGGATCTCTGTGAGTTCAAGCCCAGCCTGGTCTACATAGCGAATTTCAGGACAGCTGGAGCTGCAGGGAGACCCTGTCTCAAAAAGACTCCCCCCACAAAAATCTACACATTAGAAGAACAAAGATCAAGTTGAATAACCAAAGCTTCCACTTAGGGAACTATAAGAACAATTTAAATCCAAAGTAATCATAAAATAAGGAATAAAAGTTGTACAAGAAATCAATGAAATTGAACACTTAAAATCAGTACGGAATCATAAAAAAAAACAACAACAAGAAAAAACAGATTCCCCTGATAAAATTATATCTATTAAGGAAATTGAGCATCAGTAAGTCTCCTTCTAAAACAGAAAGCACTTGGCACAGATGACTTTCTTGGTTATAAAAACACGTATTTAAGGAAGATATGCCAATTATCCACAATCTTGTCCAGAAAGTAGAATTAAATGGAACGTTTCCTTATGAGATTTTATGAAATTAGAATTACTTTAATAATATACCAGATCAATAAAATATAAGAATAAAAAACTATAGACAATACCTTTCATGTATATGAATATAAAATTCCTCAATGAAATGCTAGCCAACTATATCCAACATTGTAGAAAAAATATTATGTATCATAACCAAATCCTATTTACCCCCACGTACTCAGCAGTAGTTCAACATTTTAATATCAAGAAATGGAAGCCATTATAAAACAGGCTAAATGGGGGCTGGAGAGATGGCTCAGTGATTAAGAGCACTGACTGCTAACAGAGGACCCAGGTTCAATTCCCAGCACCCACATGGCAGCTAAGAACTACCTTTAAGCCAGGCATGATAGCACATGCCTTTAATCCTAGCACTCAGGAGGCAGAGGCAGGTGAATCTCTGAGTTCACGGCCAGCCTGGTCTACAGAGTGAGCTCCAGGCCAGCTGGGGCTATAGGGAGATGCTGTCTCAAAAAGACAAAAAAAAGAAAAAAAAAAGGCTANAAAAAAAAAAAAAAAAAAAGGCTAAAAAATTCCTATATGATCATATCAATAAATGTAGAAAAAGTATTTGATACAATTGAATGTCCATTCATGATACTTTATATGTGTTTAAAGTTCCATTGTAATTTCTTATTTGACTCATATTTCATTTGGGACAGGTGCTGCTTAACCCCCATACATTTTGCTCTACTCCCATTGTGGCCTCATTTTACAACTTCTGTTCTTTTAAATTTGCTCAACTTGTCTAATTACCTAGAATATTGGTTACATTGGGGAATGTCCCACATGAACTTCAGATGAACATGCATTATGTTAACAATGAATGAGGAACTACATGCATGCCATCCAGTCAGTTGATTAATAGAGCTGGTCTTTCCTCCTGCCCTTAAGAAGGTGACTGCTGGATCAATACTCCTCTTACTCATGTTGAAGTCTCCAGTTATGACAGAGAATTTGTCTATTTCTTCTTAAAGATTGATCAGTTTGTGCATTATATTTTTTTCTTATCATTAAGCAAAGGTACCTTAAGGATTACAATGTTCTTACGAAGTTGATTCTTTATCAGTAAGTAGCACATCTCTGTATTTCTGGGAAATTCCCTTGCTCTGAAGTCTCTCTTGTCTAAAACTGTATAGCTTGCCCAGTTTTTGTTTGATTGATAGCACCCTGGTCTACCATTCTCCATCATTTTACTCATAATCTCTTTGTCTTTATATTTAAAGTGTATATCTTCCATGTAGCATAGAGTTGGGTCTTCTGCTTCCCAATCTACCCTGATAATTGCTGTCCTTTAATTGCTTTAATGGGAACATAGTAATTGTTGATAAAAATGTTTAATTTTTACTGTATTTATACTATTGTCTATTTACTGTTATTGATTGTTCTCATTTTCCACACTCTTTTAGCTTTCTCCATTTTTAATTGAGCGTTTTATGGTGCCATTTTCTCTCCTCTCTCAGCACACCAATTACACTTCTTTTAGAACTTTTTCTTAGTTCTGTAGGCTTAAATATGCATTTATAACTCAGACAATCACAGTGCACCATTATAGCATTATATACTCTCAAATGAAATTATATCATCTCATAGGTAGTCAAGCTATCTCAGAATAGCTCTTACCAATTTTCCCCTCCCATCTAACTTTGCTGCCATTCACTTCAATGATCTACAATCAATGATTACTAAATATATTGATTCTATTATTATTTTGACTTAACTCAAATGGGTTAGGTTGATTAAGTATTTAAAAAATGGAATAATGTATTATGTTTGCATAACTTCAATGAAAATACCAGTGAGATTGACATAAAGGAGATGAGATTCATCCTGACTCATGTTTTTAGAGGGTTCAGTGTTCTATCGCCTGGCCCCATGTACTTGGACAGAACATTAGACATGGCCCAAGTGGTAGAGGGGGTTTGTTGCTGTTGTTATAGCTCAAATTTCTTCTTTTTTTTTTAACCTCATGGTGGACTAGAAGCATTTGGCAAGAAAGGCAGAGGGTCTGCCTCAAATAGCCCACTTCTTCCAGCTAAATTCCCACCTGCTGTATAAGACTGTCCTCCCACTGCTGAGCTACGGCCAGCAGCTTTCCTCCTAAGTTTGTTTGCACCTAGGATCATCACAAACTTGTTGACTCCCAAGAAAGGAGGGGGAGAGAGAGTCAGCCATGCCTCCCAACCAACTAGTTGTCCATAGTTGCACTGAGGGGAGGGACTAAGGGTATAAAAGTGGAAGAAGCTGCCAGGCATGGCGGTGCAGGTCTTTAATCCTAGCACCTGGGAGGCAGAGGCAGGTGGATCTTTGTGAGTTCAAGGCCCGCCTGATCTACAGAGTGAGTTCTAGGACAGCTGAGGCTACAAGGAGACCCTGTCTTAAAAAGACAAAAAAAAAAATCT
>VZQC01015297.1:1610620-1721656 GCA_009823505.1 Rhizomys pruinosus | reverse complement strand
GGGGGGGGGGATGGGCACCCACATTCCACACTCCTGTAAGGAAACCTTTACCCACTCCTCTGTAAGCAAGCCCAATAAACTCACTGGTTTCCCAGATTGCAGTTTGGTGAAATTGTACCTTGGTTTGTTGTAAAGACCAAGGGAGGAGGGGCTGGACATTGTTTATGCCCCTTAGCTATGACACCCCCAAATTTTGAAAACCTCACTTATCTGGGATCAAGCAATCAACACGAGAGCCTGTTGAGGGATATTTCCTATTTAAACCAAATAAATAATTAATTTTACCCTTATTGAGTCTTTTCTTAATGTTCTTCCTTCCTATAATGTATATTTGAGTTTCTGATTCATAACATTAATTGTTAAACCATTTCTTTCAAAGGAAACTTACTGAAGAAAAGGTCTCTCAGCTTCTGTATGTCTGAGAGGGTCTTTATTTCTGCTTAGTTCCTGAAGGATAATTTTGCAGGATTCAGGATTTTAGTTGGGTGGGACTTTATGAGTCAGCACTTTTTAACTATTTCCCACCACTTGTCTATTTCTTATGTGATTCTTGAAGAAAAATGTTCGGTAATTCTTAACTTTGTTCCTCTATATGTAGCAAGCTCTCTTTTCCACTCAACTCAAGCTCTGGCTTCTCTCACAATTGTCCCTGTATCTTTTTCTATGTACCATTTGCATATGATATGCCTAGACACTTGTTGGTGTCTACCCTGCTTGAGTTTCTCTGAACTTTTGGAAACAGAAGACTGTTGTCATTAATTTTGGAAATGTCATGGTCTTATTATTACTATTCATTCAGTGCTTTTTTCCTCTTATTTCCTGTCTAACCCTATTATACAGATATTTACATATTATATTTAATAGTTCTGGATTGTTCTCATTTGTTTTCTCTTACTTTTTCACTTTCCGTGTTTTTCAATTGGGGAAATTTCTAGGGACATATCCTCCCATTTATTGATTCTTTAGTTTGAGGTGTTCAAAGAACTGACTTCAAGTGTTATGCTAGAATCAACTGAATCCAGATCATTTCAGTTTTGCACAAAGAAAATGCGGAGGTTACTGCACAGGGGAGAAATGGCTGTGATGCAGATGTTAAAAAGATAAATCAATTACACATCCATTAATAAACAAGTCTTCCTTGACAAAGAAAATATCAGAAAGCCATAGCTTGAGTTCAGTGGAAAAGCAACTTGCAGAAGCTCAGGCTAGGTATGAACAGACATGAACATCTGTACAGGGAAGGCAGCCAACCAGACCTTTGAGCAGTGCAGCCTCAACAGGAAATCTTTGAGAGTACTGAGTGGGTGGGACTCCTGGCATGTGAAGGAACACCCGTGTGGCTACTGCAATTAATGTATGATAAGTTAAATTAAGAACTCAGTTCTTGGGGCTGGAGAGATGGCCTAGCGGTTAAGAGAGAGGACCCAGGTTCGATCCCCAGCACCCACATGGCGGCTGAGAACCGTCTGAAACTCCAACTCCAGGAGAACTCCAGTTCCAGGGGAATCTGACACCCTCTTCTGACCTCCGCGGCCTTGCGCGACACGGGTGCACAAACCTGCATGCAGACAGTACATTCATACACATACAGAAATAAAAAAAAAAAAAAAGAACTCAGTTCTTCTGATGTACTAGATACACCTCGACTGCTCAGAAAGTACATGTAGTCAGTAGTCACCATATTACATAGAAAGGACAGGACATTTTTGACACTGCATAAGTTTCTAGTAGATAGCAGGGGATTCAAATGACTTCAATCAGTTCAGTTATTTTCCCAGTATGCATGTGTGTTTGGCATTATATTTTTCTTTTGCTACCTAATCTAAAATAATGAGAAAAATAAAATAGAATTATTCTGCTAATGATAGATGCAATAGAGAATGTCCAACAAGAGCTTTAAGTTCAAGCCTCAAATTCAATTAAAAATCTCGATTATATATTGCTACGCCCATTCCCCTGCATGTTCTCCTTTTCTTTCCCTCTAAGTATTCCCTGTCAAATTGGAAAATAAGTTGTGATTACTGGAATCTGGTCAAATTGATTAACAGATGCCACTTAAATATTTGCCAAAAGAAGAGAAAACGATGCTGGTTAATTCTTGCTTTTGGACTCTATGGCTCCCAAATGTTACCGGGAAGTAGCAGACATGGGGGTGGAGGCAGGAATGCGGACTTTTTGAGCACTAGTTTTGAGTTCTTTACCAGCATTCAAAGATAGAAAATTCACTGAACAAAATCAGGAGCTTGGTCCTCTGGTTGAGACCATCTCTGCTTTTAACTAGCAGTATGCCCAGACTCTGGCCAAAGTCCTTGAGATCTGAGACAGCATAAAGTTGAAGTGTTTTTTGTAACCTTTTCCAGGAGTATGTATATGGTTAACTTAGTCACTTTTTATACACATACATTTATTAAAACATCTCCTTTGAGGTCGGGGGCTTCAGCAAGGCTAGGGGGATCACAAGCAGGCTAAAGCCCCTAGGCCCTTCAGCTAGGCAGCTGTGCGGGTGGAGCTACCTAACCAGGAGGAAGACAGGTGGGCCTGAAGCCTTGAATCAGATGCACAGAGGCAGCATAGAGGCGGGGGACTTCGAGCCAGCCAGAGAACAGATGGGTTAAAGTGGCGGGGATGTGCACATAGGGCCCAGGCACTTCAACCAGGTGGATTAGAGGACAGGCACTTCAACCAGGTGGATTATTCACCAGGCATGTGCAGCTGTACGTCTGAGCTACCCAACCAGCTGGAACACAGGTGGGCCTGAAGCCATGCAGGACTCAGGCGCATAGAGGTCGAAGGGCTTCAGCCGAGCCAGCCAGAACTTAGGGTATCAGCGCATTGTCCAGTGGAGCAACTCCCCCCTCCCTCCTTTACCAAGCTAGTGTCCAAATTGGACTATAGTAGTGATTCTGGGACACAAGGCAATAAAAGAAACAGTGAACCTGACACAACTCCAGTTCTGCAAAACCAAGACCCACAACCAACCTAGAGGAACTGGCTAGCAGGGAGTGGAGTGAGCACAGTGCTCAGCAGGGTACTGACCCAGTTGCTACCTACCCAGTATTTGGAGAACCTTCAGAACAGAAAGGGAAGAGTGAGCTACACCTTGCAATATATAACCAAAAGTGAAAGCCTGAAACCTAGACAAGTCAACCCTCCATAAATAAGGAGAAAACAATGAAGGCATCTGAAGGAAGCAAGCAAAGCAAGCCTTCAACACAGCAAAGAAATATTTGAGATTCGTATCAGAATACAAACAAAACACAAATGTTTCCACATGCCAAAAACACAATGAAAGAACAGCATGGGAAAAGTGCAGAATGATTACACACCAAATTCTACCAACCATATAGAACATTCCTACCATGAGATCTCCCTGGAGGTAATCCATCTCACAGATCTTAGAACAACCATAGACATATTCAAAGAAATCAAAGAATATAAAGAACAAACCAGAGAACTAAAGAGGGAGAATGAAAAACTCAGGAAGGACCTAGAGGGAGAGAATGACAAACTCTGGAAGGAAATGGAAACACTGAAAAGATCCCATGCTGAAATTAAAAAGGAAAACAACGAGTGAGGCAAGGAGCTACAAGAAGAGATTGAGAAGCTCCAAAGGAAGTGGAAATACTAAAGAAACCTCAGGATGAAATTAAAAAGGAAATTGAACACTTATCCAATCAACTGGAAAAGATGGGGGAAAGCCTCAGAAGCAGAATGGAGGAAGCAGAACAAAGAATATCACACCTGGAAGATAACAGAAAAACTAGAATGCTCAAGTAAATATTATAAAAATAAAAAATAAAAAATAAAAACATGAGAGTGGAAAAACCAGGAAATGTGGGACACTATGAAAAGACCAAACCTCTGCATCATAGGAATAGAGGAAGAAGAAGAATCCCAAGAGAATGTTATTGATCAGATCTTCAACAGAATAATAGATAAAAATTTCCCCCAAATAAAGGCAAACCCATACAAATACAAGAAGCACATAGAACACCAAAGAGACAAGACCAGAAAAGAAACTCTCCACCACATATCATAGTTAAAACAATAGACACCCAAAACAAAGACAAAATACTGAAAGCCACAAGAGAAAAACAAGTAACACATAAGGGGAAAAACATCAGAATTACAGCTGACTTCTCAGTGCAAACTATGAAACCAAGAAGAATATGGATAAAAGTATTCCCAGTACTAAAAGACTATAGATGCCAACCCAGGTTACTATACACAGAAAAAAATGTCAATTATAGTTGAAGGGGAAAGAAAAATCTTTCATGACATAAACAAGATGATAAAGATGATAGAATAGATGTCTAGAAAACCAACCCTCCAGAGAATACTTGAAGCAATTCAAAGTACAAAGGAGAGCAGCAACTATCCCCAAGCACCCAGAAAGAGAAATTAATAAAAGCATAACTGCAGAAGTAGAAACCTAGACCCAAAATGCAAATGGATAATAAGAAGAAAGGAAGCAACACATATCTCTCAATTATAACCTTAAATATTAATGGACTAAACTCCCCAATCAAAAGACGTAGACTTGGAGAATGGATTAGGAAACAGAACCCATCTATATGCTATCTACAAGAAACCCATCTCACCCTCAAGGATAGGTACCAACTTAAGGTGAAAGGATGGAAAAAAATATTCTAAGCAAATGGTACCAAAAAGTAAGCAGGAGTTGCTATTTTAATATCAAACAAAATAGATTTTAAAGTAAAAGTAATCAGAAGAGACAAAGATGATCATTACATCCTTATCAAAGGAACAATTGACCATGAAGTTTTCACAATCATGAATATATGCACACCAAACTCTGGTGCTCTGAACTTTATAAGCAAAACTCTCCAGGACCACAAGGCACAAATTAATCTCAGGATACTTACAGTAGGGCACTTTAATACCCCACTGAGCCCTTTGTATAGGTCAAATGGACAAAGAATAAGCAGAGAGACATCTGAACTGAACAATACAATATATCAAGTGGACCTCATATACATCTTCCTAATATTCCACCCAAACACAAGAATACACTTTCTACTCAGCACGCCATGAAACATTCTCCAAAACTGACCACATATTGTGACCCCAAAAACCCCTTAATAGATACAAACAGTTTAAATAATTCCATGCATTCTATCAGACCACAGTGCAATAAAGCTCAATATCAATACCAGGATAAGCCCTACTATCTACAAGAACACATGGAAACTAAATAACACACTCCTGAATAATGAATGGGTCAAGCAAGAAATAAAGAAATAAAAGCATTACTGCAAGTAAATGAAAATGACAATGCAACACAACAAAACCTATGGGATACTTTAAAAGCAGTCCTAAGAAGGAAATTTACAGCCCTGGGTGCCTATATTAAAAATAAATAAATAAAAGTCAGGCATGGTGGTGCACACCTTTAATCCTAGCACTTGGGAGGCATAGGCAGATTGATCTTTGTGAGTTCAAGTCCAGCCTGGTCTACAGAGTGAGTTCCAGGACAGCTGGGGCTACAGAGAGACCCTGTCTCGAAAAGACCAAAAAAAAAAGTAGAAAGAGCAAGAATAACAGGTCTAATACTGCAGCTAAAAACACTTGAGAGACAACAACAAATGAACCCTAAACTCAAGAGACAGGAAGAAATCACAAAACTCAAAGGAGAAATAGAAACAAAAAAAAACAATACAAAGAATCAAGGAATCCAAAAGTTGGTTCTTTGAATGGATAAACAAGATAGACAGGCTTCTAGCCCAGTTAACCAAAAAGAAAGAAAGAGCAACTCCAAATCAATAGAATTCATAATGAAAGGGGAAATGTCACAACAGACAATGAAAAGATCTGGATAATCACACAGGAATACTTCAAAAACCTATACTCTACTGTGTTTGAAAACCTAAGAGAAATGGATGAATATCTGAAATCCTGGAAATCACCAAATCTTAACCAAGATGAGATTGACAGCTTAAACAGAGCCATAATATATGAAGAAATTGAAAATGTCAAGAAATTGAATAAACCTCCCAACTAAAAAAAAAGCTCAGGCCAAGATTGTTTCACAGCAGAAATCTATAAAACATTTAAAGAAGACTTACAACCATTATTACTCAAACTTTTCAGAAGGATACAAGCAGAAGAAATCTCCCAAATTCCTTCTATAAAGCCAGAATCACTCTAATACCAAAACCAGGCAAAGATACAACCAAAAAAGAGAACTATAGACCCATCTCACTAATGAACATAGATGCAACAATTCTTGTTTTTTTAGCTTTTCTTTTTTTTCACATAAATTTATTTTTATTTTTTTTAACAAATCTAGACCCGTGTTCCCACCCATTCCCCCACCCTGCCAGAGCTCATGCATTCTGCCAAACATGCTTTTATCTCTTTCTCAGTCTTTCTCAATATTCTCCATGAGGAAGTTGACTGTTTTGAGCAGAAGTTCACTGTTTCAGTCAGTGCAACAATTCTCAACAAAATACTTACAAACCTCATATAGACCCACATCAAAAAGATCATCCATCATGACCAAGTTGGATTCATACCAGAGATGCAGAGATGGTTCAACATACAAAAATCAATAAATATCATAAAACACATAAATGGACAGAAAGACAAATACTACATGATCATCTCAATTGATGAGAAAAAAGCCCTTGACAAAATCCAGCATCCCTTCATGCTTAAAGTCCTAGAGCAAATTGCACTGGAGAGATCATTTCTCAACGTAATCACAGCCATATATACACAAACATATAGCCAACATCATCCTAAATGGAGAAAAGTTAGAAGCATTCCCCTTAAAGGTAGGAACTCAGCAAGGCTGTCCCCCTGTCATCACACCTCTTCAATATAGTGCTTGAAACACTTGCTAGGGCAATAAAGCAAGAAAAAGAAATTAAAGGAGTACTAATTGGAAAAGAGGAAGTCAAGCTATCCCTTTTTGCAGACAATGTGATAGTTTACCTAAGGGATGCTAAAACTTCTACCAGAAAACTCCTAGTAATAACTAAGAGTTTCAGTAAAGTGGTGAGATACAAAATTAACCTAAACAAATCAGTAGCCTTTCTTTACACCATCAACAATAGCCCCAAAGCAATCAAATACCTAGGACCAAACCCAACCAAAACCAACAAAGATCTCTACAACAAAAATTTTAAACCCCAAAGAAGGAGACTGAAGAAGACATCAGAAGATGGAAAGAACTCCCATGCTCATGGATTGGAAAAATTAATATAGTAAAAATGTCCATTTTACCCAAATTAATATACAGATTTAATGCAATCCCAAATAAAATCCCAATAGTTTCTTCATGTTGGCAGCAACCTACAAGACATAGGTGTGGGAGAAGACCCTCTAAATTAGACAGCAGCTGTGCAGGAAATCAGGTCAACAATTGACAAGTGGGACCTCATTAAACTCAAAAACTTCTGTACAGTGAGAGAAACAATCAGGGAAGTAAAGAGAAAACCCACAGAGTGGGAGGAAACCTTCACTGCTAAAACATCTGACAGAGCATTAATGTCAAGAATATATAAACTAAAAAAAACAAAGAAGAAAACAAATGACTCACTCGAAAAATGAAGTAAAGAGCTGAACAGAGACTTCACAAGTGAGGAAATAGAGATGGCTGAGAAACATCTTAAAAAGTGTTTAGCATCGCTAATAATTAAGGAAATGCAAATTAAAACTACTTTAAGATATCATCTCACTCCAATAGACTGACTAGGATCAAGAAAACAAATGATACCAAATGCTGGAGTGGTTGTGGAGAAAGGGGAGCACTCATCCACTGCTGGTGGGAATGTAAACTTGTACCACTATGGAAAGCAGTGTGGAGGGCCCTTAAAAGACTGAAAATGAGCCTACCACCTGACCCAGTCATTCCACTACTGGATATATACCCACAAGACTCATCTTACTACAGAGATACATGCACAGCCAAGTTTATTGCAGCCATGTTTATCACTTAAAGTGTGGAGAATTGCTGTCATATTCTGGTGGTGCACACCTTTAATCCCAGCACTGGAGAGGCATAGGCAGGCAGATCTCTGTGAGTTTGAGACCAGCCTTAGTCTATACAGTGAGTTCCAGGCCAACCAAGGCTATACAGTGAGGCTAGTATCCAGAAACAAAATGATACAAGAAAGGAATAATTATGAGAGTTCACAGGGAGTATACTACAGCGTTAGATGATAGAAACATGCAAATGGAAATACTATAGATATAGGTATACTGACATGAAAAGATGGCCACAAAATAAGTATATCTTCATTGGATTTAGAAAGTCGTTTTTAAAATAAAAACAATGCACATGGTATGGCTAGCTTTGGTGAAAAAAAAGTGTGCAAATAGAAGAAATGTACACAGAACAAAGAGAAACACCAGGAATGTATTCAAGAACTGCAACGGTACACGCTGGGAACCCAGGGAGGGAGTCTTTCGACCTTCCTCATTTGAATTTGTCTTTTCTGATTTTATTGAATTTTAAACTGAAAAAATATTTCCAAATAATGCTTATGAAAACCATTAAATATTTTTAATTTGGAAGGTATCTTTCCAAAATATTATACATTAAAATAGTAAATCAGATAATGGGAAAAAATGGTTAAGTAAAAGAATCCATCTGCCCACTGAAGAACAGAGCTTCCTTCATAATAGCAAAGCACAGATGCCCTGTACCTGTGCTGAAAGACAGATGCCCCAGTAGCAGAAAGGCCACCATGGGAAGGCAACCAAAGCTTAGTCATTCCAAATTCACTTTACACATTTTGATAAATAAGGAAAATCCTGATAGTGGAGTCCTATGACAGTTGGGCCTCAAATCAGAAGGAGAATCTAAAGGAAATATTTGATGAAAGCAGAATTGATCCAATGTCTGAAGGTTTAATAATCAAATGGAGGGGACACGTCCTATAAAATCCAAAGCACAAACATATTTTAATCTAATTGCAGTGAGAAAATGGGTCCACTATGCTCCTGGCTTGTAGGTAGTATATGCTGTGTAACAAAGTAAATTCTGATGGAGACTCCTTTATGACTGGCACATGATGAGACTTTGAAGGAAGAAGGAGGAGAAGGCTAGTCTTTCGACTCTTGTTTTTACCCTCGTAGTGACCTGGTCAGGTTCCTGACTCCCTTGGAGTGTGTTTACTCATTTATAAAAGGGAAATTATATGATTTTCCTTTAATATGAGAATTAAGTAAAGAAACACAAAACACTGAACACCATGCCTGGCACATGGCAGACTCTTGATGATGATACTAACATTGAGTTTGATAAATTTTCCAATATGTCAATAAAATGCAGAAACTTTAATTCCTTAGCATATATGCTAATAATAATGTCAATATCAAAGTTTTAGCTATTTTTATTGTTTTATATATATATGTGTGTGTGTATGTGTGTGTACAAGATTATGTTACAAATCAAATCTAGACCCATGTCCCCCTCCCTACCCCCCACCCCACCAGAGCTCATGCATTCTGCCAAACATGTTTGTCATCTTTTTCTCAGTCTTTCTCAAAATTCTCAATATAGAAGTTGACTGTTTTGAGCACAAGTTCACTATTTCAGTCACTTTTTTGACACAGTCTTTTCTGTTGCTGTTGTTGCTGTTGTTCTTTCCAATATGCACCAGTCCCAACTACTTGGACAAAAGCTCAAGGAGCCCTGCGCAAGAAATACTTACTACTAGGTAATTGGCGCTAGCATCCACAGATGAGGGATACCATTTGTCTTTTGTTTTTCTGGGACTGTGTTACTTCACTTAACATAATATCTTCTAGTTCTATTCATTTACCTGCAAAGTTCATGATGTCGTCTTTCTTTACTGCTGCATAAAACTCCATTATGTAGATGTACCAGATTTTCTCTATCCACTCGTCAGTTGAGGGGCACTTGGGTTGGCTCTAGCTCTTTGCTATTGTGAAGAGAGCTGCAATAAACATGGCTGTGCATGTATCTCTGTGGTAAGATGAGTCTTGTGGGTATATACCCAGGAGTAGTATGACTGGGTCAGGTGGTAAGCTCATTTTGAGTCTTCCAAGGGTTCTCCATACTGCTTTCCATAGTGGCTGTACAAGTTTACATTCCTACCAGCAGAAGATGAGTGTTCCCCTTTCCCCACAACCTCTCCAGCACTTGGTATCATTTGTTTTCTTGATCCTAGCCAGTCTTATTGAAGTGAGATGATATCTTAAAGTGATTTTAATCAGGGACTTCCCAGGACCACCTGAAGCACAGGTAGGAGCCAGGCACTTCAGCCAGGCAGATTGTTGGATACATCTATCTCTGGGTTGTTGGATAATTGTTTTGTTGGTTCATTGGATAGTTAAATCATTGTCTTGTGTGGCTGTCAGGGTGGAGTCCCCCTACTAGCTGGAATTAAAGGTGAGCCTGTTGCTACTGTGAGATTTGAGTACACAGAGCTTAGATCAGGGACTTGCCAGGACCACCTGAAGCACAGAGTACCAGGGCCAGGCATACCCCCCCCCCGACCCTGCCAACTGGAATTGCCAAGGGAGTGTCCAAGTGGATTTTTTGGAGACCCTTTAAAACAGAAAGGGAAGAGTGAGTTAGACTTCTAACATATAAACAAAATTGAAAGCCTGAAACCTAGACAAGTCAACACTCCATAAACACGGAGAAAAAAAATAGGCATCTGAAGGAGGAAAGCAAAGTAAGTCAATATCAAATTTAGATGAAATAAAATTTTATTATACATCTCAGACAGAGTCTACATAAAGGCACAGGCCCCTCAGCTATTCCTATGATCAATAGCAACCCACATAACACCACTATTAGCTAATTCCCACTTTACAGGCTTTCACTAACCATCAGAAAAGAACAGTTCATTATGAACTTATAATTGTTTTTAGAGATCTCTCTCCTAATTCACTAAGATACTTTTAATTTAAAAATCATAATATCATTCTTTTTCTGATGAAAGTCTCAAATTCAGTGGTTTGCAGCATCATTATTAACTTTCCATGAGCAGGTAAATATTTTGTAGCTAATTTAAAAGACTGAATTAGTCATACAATACTTTGTAAACTTCTGCTGATTTATACTGTTCATTGTATTGTCTTATTAAATGGATTATGTTTATTTTTTTAAAAAAGAAAGGAAACATCATTTTTATTTCATTCTATTATTATTCTTAATTTCTGCACCATAGAGTTCCTCATAACTTGCACTTGGCTGGTACTCCAGTCTCCATACCTCTTCACAATAGTGAAGAGCTAGAACTGACCCCTCAACCAATGAGTGGATCAAGAAAATGTGGTACATCTACACAATGGAGTTCTAGGCAGCAGTAAAGAAAGGTGACATCATGAAATTTGCAGACAGTATAATTTTAGTACAGGTGAGACACACACACACACACACACACACATATATATATATATATATATATATATATATATGCATACATTGAAGCAATACAAGTTGGAGGGAACAACAACAAAACAACTGGGACAATAAACTGACTGAAACAGTGAAGTTCTCCCCAAAACAATAATCTGCTTTGAAAAAACTTTGGAAAGACTCAGAAAGAGATGCAAAACAAGTATGGCAGGATGGGGGGGCATGGAAAGGGAAATGAGTCTAAATTGGACCGAGAAATGTTGTATGCAAAAGTTTAATAATAAAATATATATATGCAAAAAAGAAAACAAATGATACCAAAAAGAATCTCCTTTAGCAAACAATTATGGAGAACTTATTGTGCTTTGAGACTCTGGAACAAGAGATAAATATCTAAAACACAGTTCCTTCTTCAAATACCCACAGCGTCTTGGATGAAACAAGATGCATCAGTAAACAGAGACAAAGCACAGTGTCAACAGAGAAGGTTGGAGGCAGGTGTTATGTAATGATATCACAGAGGTATGGAGACTGGAGTACCAGCCAAGTGCAGGCTACGGGGAACTCCACGATGCAGAAATTAAGAATAATCGTAATAATAGAATTGAAATAAAAATGATGTTTCCTTCCTTGTATCATTTTGTTTCTGGAGACTAGGCTTACTGTATAGCCTTGGCTGGCCTGGAACTCACTGTGTAGACTAAGGCTGGCCTCAAACTCACAGAGATCTTCCTGCCTCTGTCTCTCCAGTGCTGGGATTAAAGGTGTGAACCACCAGAATATGACAGCAATTCTCTACACTTTCAGTGATAAACTCTTTCCCTCCAGAGGGTCCACATCATTTGTTCGACTAAGTTCTAAATAATGGATGGGGTTACTGTTGAGTTTGAACAATATTTATGTAAGTGGGATATTAACACAGCTTTGTTATTTGTTCTTTAAGGATCATACTGTCCTGCTCTGGCTAATGTCCTCCACATCAACAGTCTGTCCTCCCTCCCAATCTTCTATCACCGGACAGATGACAGGATAAGAGATGTTACACACCTTGGGCAGAGACCAGGGCCTCTAACATTTATGAGCTTGAGAGAATGGTGCCTTCAAAATATTTAGCTTGCAGTAAGACCTAATTTTCACAAGGTGGGAACTCAGGACCAGGTAAGGAAGGCAAAGAGGTACAAGCCTTTGAACAGCAGAGGACTATAGGTATGCATACTGGAAATCACATTGAAAGAATTATGACCATCCCACCAGGCACATATTATTTTAACTCTGTATTTTTATTTTCAGTACTGGGGATAGATCCTAGAGCCTCTCTTAAGCTCAGCAAACACTTTTCCACTAAGTTATGTGCCTGGCCCCAATTTTGAAAACTTAACAATTATCGCTAAAATAATTTCAAGCTAACAAAATAGTGGTGCAGAAATAACATGAAGATTTTTTTCTCTATCTTCTTTGTTTTGGTCTTTTTGAGACAGGGTCTCTCTGTAGCCCCAGCTGTCCTATAACTCACTATGTAGACCAGGCTGGCCTTGAACTCACAGAGATCATCCTGCCTCTACCTCCCAAGTGCTGGGATTAAAGGTGTGTACCACCAGGGCCTGGCTTCTCTTATCTTTTAGAGTCCCAAGTTAAATCTTAGTATGACTGATGCAATACTATTTATATTATTATTATTATTTAAGCTACAGAATTATATTTAAATGTCCTACTAATACAGTCTTTAGTCCATATTCAATACAAAATCGGGTTCCGTATTTATTTATTTATTTATTAGGGATTTTTGTTAGTCTACCTTTCAGTCTTGGGAGTGTCTCAGGATTTTCTGGCTTTATTCTGTTCTGTTTGTCTTCCCTGAACTCAACATTTGTGGAGAACACCAGATATTTATTGTGTACACCAATCTACATCTTCAATTTCAGTTTGTTTGATATTTCCTTATGATTAAATGTTGACTTAATTTTTGGAAGAAATATTACATAGTTGTCTTTCTTTGCTTTTCAAGGTACATTGAATGGAGACCTGTTGGATTCATTTTTCCGTTTTTCCCCTTCATTCTTTCTGTTGGTAATTAAGAAATATTTCAGGTAGAGATATTTTGAGAACCTATGACTACTCACACCTACTGTGTGAGTAGTCATTAATTTTAGTAGCCATGAGTGATCTTTTAAAAAAAAACAATAATTACCATGATGATTCTGATTTTATTTGTTAGCTATTTATTATTTGTGTGTGTGTGTGTGTGTGTGTGTGTGTGTGTATGTGTGTGTGTGCAAGTAAGTGTATGTGGTATGTACTTTCCTGCCTTGGCCCAATTGTGAAAGTCTGAGAAAAACTTGTAAGAATTGATTCTCTCTATCCACCTGGTAGATCCTGAGGATTCAGTTCAGGTCCTCAGGCTTGGCAGCAAGTGCCTTTACCCATTGAGACATCTCACCAACCCCTCTGAAATGGTGATTTTTCTGTTTCTACTACTATCCTTTCCACATGTGTTTACTAGATCTACACTTTAAGGAAAAGCTGTTTCACTATTCAGTAATTTATATCATTATAGATCCATGGTTTCTTATTTTAATCCAAGAATTGTAATTTAGTGTAATTATTATTTGTTTTGTTACTTTCCAAATATGACCATTTGGAACCCTTCATGTTAGCTACTGAGTTTTTTCGACAAACCCCCAATGATTTTCTTATTCAAGTTAGTTAATAACATGTATTTTATTAGATACACACTCTACCACTAGACTACGCCCCCAAGCCCTTGATTTATTTTAAGACAAGTTTGCATTATGTAGTTCAGGCTGGCTTGGAACTCACAAACTTCCTGCCTTAGCCTCCTGAGTGCTGAGACTACAGGCTTACACCACTATGCCTGTCTTCTTCATGAATGTTAATTTCCCTCTCTGTCCCTCCCTCTTTTCAAAATTCTCCATTTGTTTATTGTTTATGGACTTTGTTCATTGTTTCCACTGTAGACCTAAAACATTACTAGCAGTTGTGTTTGATGCCTACCTGATGGTTCTGCCACTATCTTGCCTCTGACTCTGATGGTCCAAGTGCTTTTTCTCTTGCCAGTGGATTGCATCTTCCACTTTTTGGCATCATGCAATTTTGGCTGAAGGACAGACATTCGGTGTACAGCAGCACTCTCTGTGTTTATTGCTGGAAATACTCGCAGCTCTATTGGGTTCCTGAACTGGACTTCAGATAACCTAGTTAGGACTTGAGTTGGGTTACATTTTATTGCTTCTACACCTACCTATAAGGTTGTCTAGATTCAAATTGCGTAGCATTATCTTATTCAGATGGGAGCCCTGACATTCAAAAATGCATCAGTGTCCCTCCTCCACCTCAACCATTCTGTGGTATTGGAGGTTTTCTCCAATACCACAGAATGCTGGCTCCATCCTTCCATAGCTCAGTCGTTTCATTCTAAAATTTGTTGTAGTCTTATTTACTTTTTCTTTCAGGTTATTTAATCTTTTAAATGATAACTATTGTTTTATTTTTATTTATAAGCATAGTTCTGTTTCCTTCAATCATTGCTGTAAATGTGTTAAGTTCTAATAAGATGCATTTTATTATCAGTATTTTTTACAAATTCTGTATTCTATTTTTATTTTCACTTTAATTTTTTTTATTCTGAATTAGAAGATTTTAAAAAACATATTTTCTTTTTTCAATTTTTTTAATTTTCTATGTGTATGACTGTACTGTCTGCATGTAGGTTGGTGCACCCATGTCGTTCAATGCCTCGGAGGTCAGAAGAGGGCGTCGGATTCCCCTGGAACTGGAGTTAAAGACTTCTTAGCCACCATGTGGGTTCTGGGAATCAAACCTGGGTCCTCTGCAAGAGCAGTCAGTGCTCTTAACCACTGAGCCATCTCTTCAGCCCCTAAAATCATATTTTCTTAATGATATCTAAGTTCTTAGCCACCATGTGGGTGCTGGGAACTGAACCCAGGTCCTCTGTAAGAACAGTCAGTGTTCTTAACTTCTGAGCCATCTCTATAGCCCAATTATCTTAATATTTTATAATGATATATGTTATTTTATATTTGTTAACTTATTTATTTGTTTTATATTCTAATTTTAATACAATAACAAATTAGAAAATATTTCTTGTTTTCATTTGTAGTTATCTATGTATATATTTTAAAGCCCATAATCATTTATTTTCCTTCTGTACTTTTCTTTAATATTATTTTTTCTTCATTAATCTTTTACATTTTTATTATATTCATTTATTTGTAAGGGGGCATGTGTGTGGCCGTTACATGTCACAGGGTGTGTATGGAAGTGAGATGATAAATTATAAAGTCAGTCCTCTTCCTCCGCCATTTGCAGTCTGGTGATTGAACCCAGGGCCTCAGACTTCGTGTTAAATCCTTGATTAACTGGGCTATCTCACCAGCCTAAGTTATACTATTTTTATTTTGATGCAATAAGCAGTATTTATACATTCATCTTTTATCCTCATTATACCTTTAATTCTCTCTCTCTCTCTCTCTTTCTCTCTCTCTCTCTCTCTCTCTCTCTCTCTTGTTGGCTTTCAGGTCAGTTAAAGCTTCTTTAGTATATTTCTGAGAAATGCAATAGTTATAACTTCACTAAAATCTGTTATGATTTAAATTGTTTCTTTGGCAACTTTTGCTTGGGTGGCAATAAAAATATCTGGTTCTTACCTCCTTTCATTGAATTTCCTTCAAAAATGTGTATCTAATATTGCTATAAGAAGTCTAGTTCCAGTCAGCATTTTTGCCATTGTTACTTATTCAGATTGTTTTACATGGAAGCATGAAGGTTTTTTTAATTTATTTTTGATGGCTTGCAATTTTAGAAGTCATGACTCAATGGCTCTGGAAAGAAGGATCTGGTTAGAAGTTTGGACTGTGGGGGCTGGAGAGGTGGCCTAGCGGTTAAGAGCACCGACTGCTCTTACAGAGGACCTGGGTTCGAAACCCAGCACCCACATGGCGGATGAGAACTGTCTGAAACTCTGGAATTCCGCCTGAAATTCCAGGAGAACTCCAGTTCCAGGGGAATCCGAGACCCTCTTCTGACCTCCGCGGCATTGCACCACACGGGTGCACAAACCTGCATGCAGACAGTACATACATACACATACAGAAATAAATAATAAAAAAAAGAAGAAGCTTGGACTGTGCTTCCAGAAGACCCAAGTTCAGTTCCCAGCACCTACACAACTGTGTGTAATTACAGTTCCAGGAGATTCAGTACCCTCTTCTGGTCTCTATGCATACCTACATAAACACACACACACATACACACACACACACACACACACACACAAACACACACACACACAAACATACACACACACACACACACATCAAAATGTAGTCTTATAAAGGGGGACAGGGGACTAACAGATAGGAAGGGTTAATTGGGGTGGGGAATGTGAGGGCAGGGCAGAGAAGGGGTGCACAGTGAGGAATGCCTAACACTAAGGACTGCTAGGAAAGACCACATGGAAACCTACCATTATAGAAGCTTCTTAAAGCCTATGTGTACGTATTATAAAAGGATATCAAAAGGAGTTACCTTATAACAGCTGGAAGGACACTGCTCCTACCAGACAACATAGACTAACAAACTAAAAGTCCAATGCCAGGAATGGACTTCCTTTTTGGGGTCCCATAGCCATAGCCACTAGCCATTGCCCTTGGTCTGTTATCCATCAGGAATGTCACTGTAAGACCCTATTACTGAAGTTACTACATATATGAGCTGTAGGGAAAAAAAAAAAAAAACAATGAGAAATTAAGCTGGTAGTTAAATCAAAGCATCATCTCTACTGACTCGATTTCATAGTGCTGGAAGATCCTGTGCATGTCACTGGAAGAAAAATATAACCATTAACCTTACTCATCTTTGAATCAGGCATGCTTAAGAACAACTGGCCTCAGCCAGGTGTGGTGGCGCACGCCTTTAATCCTAGCACTTAGGAGGCAGAGGCAGGTGGATTTTTGTGAGTTCAAGGCCAGCCTGGTCTACAGAGTGAGTTCGAGGATAGCTGGGCTACAGGGAGACCCTGTCTTGAAAAGACAAAAGAAGAAGAAGAAGAGGAAGAAGAAGAAGAAGAAAGAACAACAACTGGTCTGGAAAAATATGACCTCTGGTGCAATAGTGACATGAATATTATGGTAGTAACCAATTACTTTCTAATTGGATTTAAAGTTCACTTCATAGGACAGGACATATACCCAACATTAATATCAGGATTAGGAACATGTGACTAGACAGGCCACTGGCCAGAGTAGCAGAATACTATTATTCTACTAAATGGATATAGTACTAAAGTGACTCCTGATGACTTCCTGATCTATCCATACATTAAAGCATCTCTGAACTCTCAGCAGAGAAACTTTTTTATGCAGCAGATGGTAATTAACAAAGAAACCTGTAACAGGCCAACATACAGAGAATAAAAGACTGTAGAGTGATTATCCCTGAATTAAGCACCTGTATCAGATTTATCCCTCCAAAAAGCTCAGGGGTCACTGCTGAAGAGTTGGCAGAAAGATTTTAAGAGCTAGTGGAGATGGATGACCACAAGGAAACAGCAATGATCTCACAGCGATGGTGACAGTATGCACAAGTACCACATAAGCTCAGGCCAGACAAAATCCCCATAGACATGGGGAAGTAGGCAAGAAACCTTAACCTTATCTGAGGAGCTATTGGTAACTAATGGCCGCTGGAGGGGAGAGTCAGTTTCTTTTAAGGGTGTGACTCTTGGTACGTTAACCAGGCTCCTGTGAATGGAGCGGTACTAGAGGACATTTGGGCACACAAATTTGAGTATATAGGCCATAATACATATTTATAATATATATTATATGTATATAATAGAGTACATGAAATTGGGTGGGGTTTAGATAGGGAAAGGGATCTAAATACAATGAAAATATATTATATAAAATTTTCAAAAATTCAATTAAATATTCTTGATAAGAAACAAATAAAACATTGTATTTCTTATACAAGGCTGCTTGAGCTTTTGTCCAAGCCTTTTCTAAAATATTATACAGTAGTTAAAATTAGCAGGCTGGTGTAACTTAGCCTTTCTGGATACTTAACGACCATATTTAATGTTCATACCAATTTGGCTGATGGACCTAAGGGATAACTTTGTTCCCTGCATTCAGAGGTCAACAAAGTCCCAGGGGACCATGCATGGGGGCATCTCTTGAAATGTCCTGCAAATGTGAGTCACCAGTCTTCCTGTATAGGGAGGTCTTGGAGATCCACTAATGGGACTTCAGCCAGTGTCTAGTCTATAAAGAGGAAAGTCTGCTCATGCTTCCAAAAGGGAAACCTGGTCTAGCAAAACCTGACTTTGTCCTTGAGTGGATGGAACTGGTAAATGAAAAAGCCAAAAGGAGCCAGGGGCTTCCTCCCCCGCTCCAAAACCTGAGTGACCCCTGAGGACCAGATCCTCAACTGACCTTGAGAAAACAAAAACCTTGGCTAATCTGGCCTAACTGTGTGGCCTTCAACATCCAAAAGGAAAGTATAACCAGAAATAAATAGTAAGGCCTGAGAAATTGTACTTCAGGTATAAAACTTGAGATCTTAGTAAAAAGACAAAAAGTAAAAAAAAAAAAAAAAAAAAGAACACAGTTGATTTGCCTGTCTTACTGGCAAGTGCAGCTACCCTGTGGCTGCCTGCCACTGCTTTTGCCATCCTTCAAAGACAATAACACGCTCTTTTCTGTTTCTTTTTTTTTTTTTTTTTGGTCTTTTCGAGACAGGGTCTCCCTGTAGCCCCAGCTGTCCTGGAACTCACTCCTGTAGACCAGGCTGGCCTTGAACTCACAAAGACCCACCTGCCTCTGCCTCCCAGAGTGCTAGGATTAAAGGTGCGTGCCACCACTCCCAGCTTGAGACACAGCTTTTCAACCTTCCAATATGGACTGAAGATTCTTGTCTCTCCAAGACCTTCAGTGCCAGATGGGGACTGCTGAGACATCCAGCTTGTAAACTGAGTTGCTACTGAGGCTTCAGCCTCTTCAGATTATAGACTGCCATTGTTGGACTACCCAGGCTGTATCATGGAGACCAGTAGAGGAAGATCAAGACAGGACACAGTGCTTATTGGACCTCATTTGGTGACCATAGGAAGAGAAAACCCCAGTGTGGAGCACAAGGGCAGAACTGATGGTGGTTTGGGCTTGCCAAGGAGGAGCCTTCAAATATGACATCTTTCAGCCTAATAAAGAAAAAAATCATAAGCTGAAGATGCTAAAACCTAAGATATATGTGGCATGCATATGTGCATATTTTGGAGTAATGCAAATTGGAGAAAATAACAACAACAACAATAGCAGAAGGACTGGGTCAAAGAACTGACTGAAGTGGTGAACCTCTGCCCGAAACAGTAAACTTCTGCATCGAAAATTTTAAAAGAGACTGAGAAACAGATGAAAGACATGTTTGGCAGAATGCATGAGCTCTGGTGGAGTGGGGTTGGGGGCCAAGGAAGGGGGCATAGGTCTAGATTTGATTGGAAATTTTGTGTGAAATGCACAAAGGTTCAATAAAAATTGGCTTTGGAAAAAATAGTGTCAGTATAGATCATTCTGTGTTAATCCCCCCCCCCAAACTTCATGGACCTGACCTCTAATATATAGACTAAAATTTCTTTTTATTTCTGGAAAATTCTACTGAATAAGAGTTTTTAGTAGTAGATCTGTTGCATTATTTCATGTTCATTGACCAACATCTCCAATTCTATGTATGCTATTTCCTCTTTGTCTTCCATTGTCAATGATTTTTCTATTACTTTTCTTCTGTCTTTTTATCTCATTTTTACCCTGTTATTTATTTTTATTTAATGTACCTTACAATTTTTTTTTGGTCTTTTTGAGACAGAGTCTCCCTGGAGATCCAGCTGTCCTGGAATTCTCTCTGTAGACCAGGCTGGCCTTGAACTCACAAAGATCTGCCTGTCTCTGCCTCCCAAGTGCTAGGATTAAAGGCGTGAGTCACCACGCCCAGCAACCTTACAATTTTATAAAATTTATTCCCCGAGCATTTTGTAGTTTTTGTCTTTCTTTTTGAAATAATTTTGAGCTTCTCCTTTTCTTTCTCTGGTTCAATCAACTCTCTTGATTTTTTTCTCCTGCTTTTGTATTTCATTTGCTTGTTTTGTTTTTAATTTCATCTTTAAATTAACTTTTTTCATATTCCTAAATGCTTATTTGAACATATCTAGTTGGCTTTGCAGGGTTATTTTATGGTTGGTTATCTTTGATGGCTGATTTTTAAGAAGGAGAATTTTCTTAAGTTAGCTCTTATTTTCTGACTTTTAGTCATAATTTGAATATCTTTCAATTGACTTTCATTTATTTTTTAAAAGTTTGTAGATGTTTAGGTTATTTCTACTTGAATACTGCCTTCGTGTAGTGCAGCAAATTCCACATGCACATAATTGGAGGAGATAATCCATGTATCATATTTTAGGGATGTTCTGTTCATTTTGTTTTGTTTTGCTTTGCTTTGTTTTAAAGACATAGCATTGAGGCTGGAGAAATGGCTCAGAAGTTCATTTCTCAGCACTCACATGGTGGGTAACAACCATCTGTATGTAACTCCGGTTCCAGGGGGCCAGAAACACTCTTCCAGCTTACACAGGCATTGCACATGTGTGGTGTGCTTACATACAGGTAGGGAAAATACTCATACTCAAATAATAATAATAATCTTTTTTAAAAGACCTACCATTTTCCTTTTCATTTTCCTTTTCATTTTTACTTCTTTCCCACATCATTTTCTTTTTTTTTTTTCCACAATGTTTATTGATAGATACAAGTATATAAAGTCAGGGCATGAACATTGTTTGACAGATTAAGTAGACTTAATTTCAATACTATAATAAGGGAACAACTCAAATTCTCACCATTTGTTTCACACCCATGAAAACCACTTCAAGGGCATTAACAATCTCTCAGATCTTTTACTTGCCCACATCATTTTCTTTTTCTTTTTTTTCTTTTTTTTTTTTTTTTTTTTTGGTATTTTCGACGAGACAGGGTTTCCCTGTAGCCCCAGCTGTCCTGGAACTCACCCTGTAGACCAGGCTGGCCTTGAACTCACAAAGATCCGCCTGCTAGGATTAAAGGCGTGCGCCACCACGCCGGGCAACAAGCTCTACTCACATCATTTTCTAAAGACGTCTTGCTCTTCCTCTTTGTCGTTCTCCAACTGTAAATTGGAGACAACTATTATAGAGGTAATCTCTTATAAAACCGGTAAAAATGCCTTCTTTAATTGACTAATAGACATAAGAACTGTGAAAAGGATTATACTCTGTTCAGAACCAAATATAATACTAAAGTCCTTGGGCTATGCACTTAGGCAAAGTATATTAATGCAGGAGCTCTGACATCAGCAATGGACTGTTCTACCAGGGGGATGTTGGCCAGGGCTCCTTGCCTCTAAGTTGGGATACCTGCAGGAGGAGAGGCAATAAGACCCTGCTGCCGAAGACCTGACGTTAACATGGGAGGGATGTATTGAGACAGCACATGCAAGTGTACACATGGCCTCTGGAATGCCAGAGAGTGTTACTAAAGGCCACTAAACCAATAAAGCAAATACGGGTCTCCCTGAGTCAAGCAAGACTCCACCGTCAGCACCAGCTACACCTCACCTGCCTGGAAATACTGTGCAGCAGAGGCAGCCATGTGCCTGTATATCCCAAATCTAATTGGCTATTGGTCTCTTTGACTGCCTTTTAAAGATGGCTGTTACAAATCAGTTGTACTTTTAGAAGTTTTCCTGCTTGTTATCAGTAATCAGATCCATCAATAGAGTTTGGTTACTTTTGGAGTTAAGGTGGATTCTCTCTGGCAATGAATTTCAACAAATTTATATCCTTCTGTATATTTTTATGCTTTATCTTCCTTCCTTCCTCCATCCCTCCTTCCCTTCCTCCCTCCTTCTCTACTTCCCTTCCTTTCTTCCTTCCTTCCTTTCATAATTTTTTCTCAAACTGACCTTTCATTGCAAAAAACTTTCAGCGGAAGCATAAGCAATAGTTCACTTTTTTTTCCCTACAGTTATTTTGACATTTCATAAACCTCTCACAGTTGACATTGTGTGTCTGTGTAGTCTTAGTTTTGCTGTTCTCTCTTGTTTACATAGCTATTTAGAAAGATGTGAACCTAATTCGCTGCTATTATTTTCAGCCACCCAGAAATTCCCATATGTCATTGCAGAAAACATCCTCCCATGTTATAATCAAAGATCAAGATTTTGAGGCTATATTAGAAGCTCTCTGAATCAGAAGCTGTCTGGTAAGAGTTGCTGAGACCAATACAGGGATGTAGTTAGAAGCATAGACTGCAGGATAAGATAAATCTGCTTTCAGATATTTCTGGTTTGACTTAACTATCAGAGCTCCTCATTGTCTTCGCCCAACAAATAGGGATTATGATTCTCACTTCATCACTTTATAGTGAAAATTACATGTCTGCAGTATATTCTCTAACGTAACATGCCACAACAAATATAAATGAGAGCCTCTCCTCACCAGCATGAAAATGTTTCTTGAAACATTTTCCTGAAGTTTTTCCTACAATGTTCTGCTGCCTCTAGAAAGAGTTTTGAACAACCCAACCCTGGCTCACTAAAAGAATTGAGACATTAGCCGGGCTTGGTGGCGCACGCCTTTAATCCTAGCACTTGGGAAGCAGAGGCAGGCTGATCTTTGTGAGTTCAAGGCCAGCCTGGTCTACAGAGTAAGTTCCAGGACAGCTGGGACTACAGGGAGACCCTGTCTCAAAAAGACCAAAAAAAAAAAAAAAAAAAAAGAATTGAGACATTTACCTATCTTGCCTTATATATGATCCTAATTTTTCAAGAGATCAAAGTAATATTTCAAAACCTTGAGCATCTTACCTCTCCTCAGATACTTAAACCCCTCCACATGTTCCCCAGATGTGAGTCTCATCTACTGGGTTGCCAGTTGTAAACAAAAAGAAAAACGACCATCTCCCAAGAAGCCTGCTTTCTTTGGTGTCTGCATCAAGTTCCACTGTATGTTAACCTGACCTCTCCCTCCCTTCCACTTCCATCCACTGGATCCAGTCCTGCCAAATTAAAGTCACCCCAATAACCCAGCATCCCGTACGCTGCTGCTCTTACTGCAGTTAGTTAAAACCAAGTGCCATAGGGCTGGCTGGCTGGATCAGTGGGCATAAGGGCTTGCCATCAAGTCTGACAGCCTGAGTTCAATCCCTGCAACCCACAAGGAGGAAGGAGAGAAACAATTCCCCCAAATTGTGCTCTAACCTCCATGTCCGTACCATGGCATGCCCACTCCCATGACACAATCAATAAATAAATGTAAAAATGACTCAAAATGTTCCTTTGAGTCTTTCTTCTCAAACTGTTGAGTCCTCATTGTTTGGGAGGCTATTTCTGCTGTATTTGTGTATCTCCAGACTCCCTCGGATGGTTACACAAATGTTGAAGGTCTGAAATGGGAGCCAGGGCTGCAGTTGCCAAGAATCCACTGGGCATTCTTGTCTGAGGCTAATTTAGGAAACAGCAGCCTAGACATCCTGCATCTCCTTTCTAATATTTCCACAATCTGTGCTTTCTCTTCTGGTTTCATCTATCTTTCTGCATAGGACGGTGATTCTTAAATCATCTTCTCTGGCTCTGCATCTTTATAATGTTACCACAGTGCCTCTCTATTGTTATCAGAAGTCCTGACAGTGTCTCCATCTCCCAGCAGTCCTTGGCCCTGACTCTTCTGGGCTTTATCCATAGTGCACCTTGAACACAAGAGCTGCCACGTATCAGAGTAAAGGCTTCTTTGTTCTACTGTTTTCAGTCTGAATTCACTTCTGTATGCTTCAGACCTCTGCACACTCTGGAAATATTCAACTGCCCACCCGGGCCTTCCTCCTGCCTGCCCAACCAGCCTTTCTTCACCTCTTCCAGTGACTGACTTGTCTCCTCAAGTGTTCCTCAAAGGCTCTATTTTCTCTCCTTTTCACCTCAGGAAAACATTCCTTTTTGGGAGTTTTTCATCCATTCTCATGACTTTAACTATAGTGACATATTTACCAGTCTCAAAATGATATTTCCAAATCTAATCTCTGCACCGTTATATCCAAAAGTCACCCGTTAGCATGCAGGTGTTTCCAGCTCGCTGCACCATTCATAAACTAATCTTGTTCTTCTTACCTCATCTGTCCTTGCTGCCTCTGTGAGCATCATTCTTTGAATTTCCCGGCTAGAAATCTTAGAACAATTTCTGGTGATATTAAGATCTGAATTTATACAAGCACATGTCGCATGGCATCAAGTCTCCCCACACCAGCTTCAAGGCAGAGAGAAGGACCATCTCCTGCTCACCTCAGACTTCGACAATTTGCTCCAACCCTACCTCCAGCTCTACATTCTGACGCCACTAAATCTCACGAGCTTCTCACCTCACTGATCTATGACCTCACTTTTACCTTTGCATCATTGTCCCTACATGGCTCTTATAGACGGTTTCCATGGTAACCGTCTTGGCTATCTTTTTAGACAACATTTCTCCTTCTGCTCTGTTGCTGTGGTTAGCATGGTGCAAATTCTTCTCAAGGTCCTACATTCCCCCAAGACCGAATTTCTTGGAACAGATGCATGGCAACCCACCAGCCATATTTGCCCAGTCCCTAAGAGCAGACACTTGACAGGTTCTATTTATAAAACATTTCTTACATCTTTATACTTCTCTCTTTTCCCTGACTATCCAACAATAATGTGACTTTTTGTTGTATTTTATTGCCTGGAACTACAGTAATAGTCTGTGCCTACTTGTCTATAAACAGGTAGATGATTGCATTACTCCTGGGCTTAATGCCCCATGCTTAATTGCTTTGTATTCCCAAACCAACTCTTTGCCTTGCCATACAAATCCCTTTGTTTGACCCCATGTGCCAACCTTTTCTGCTATTTTTTCATTTGTTTTGTTTCTGTGTATATGTCTGGCTGTCCATTTGTCTGTCTCTCTCTCTCCTCTCTCTCTTGTTTGTCTATCCTAACTCCATTGTACCCTTCCCTCCCTTTCTTACCTAGAAATTCTTCAATAAGTAGTCCTTAAATCTCCCATTTTCTGACGTGTTCTCTGCCATACAAAGAAGCCACTTTCACCTTTGTCCTATTGATTACATCACCTAATCTACCTACCTGCTCCTTTGCATCCACATAGCTATCTTCTTCACCATGCTACAAAATCTTTTTTTTTTTTTTTGGTCTTCTTGGTCTTTTTGAGACAGGGTCTCCCTTTAGCCCCAACTGGCCTGGAGCTCACTATGCAGACCAGGCTGGCCTTGACTCACATAGATCTGCCTGCCTCTGACTCCCAAGCCCTAGGATTAAAGGCTAAAGGTGTGCTCCACCACGCCCAGCCACTGCTACAGATTCTTTAGTGCTATTATTTTTCCCACAGCTAGGGGTCAACATGACAAATAGCACTCCAACACCCTCCATTGGTTGACTACATAGAATAACTCTGTTCAGGGTTCTGTAGACTGGAGCCAGTAACCCAAATCCATTGTCCCGCTTATTTCGTAAATAAAAATTATCTCGAAATACACCCTCCTCCCATTCTTTTATACATTATCTTTTTCATGTTGGAATGGTGTTGATAAAACCCAGTTAATTTCAACTTTACTTTCCCGCCTTTAATAGAAAAACATGTGGATGGCCCTGCTTTGGGTCCTCACAATGTTCTCAGGAAACATGAAATGTATTTTGTTCCATTAAAATAATGTTCTCATCCCCATCATCATTGCCTCGTATTTTTGCTAATAGAAAATGCAGTCCTACTAGTTCCCATGCTTTTAATGGCATTACGCACAGAAAGTGCCAGTAAATGAGGAAGACTATAATTCCTGTCAAAGAATATTTCACCCCCACTCCCACTTTTCTTCTCTTGGTCTATTCTCTGCCTCAAGGTACTTTCTTTTTTATTGAATTTTGGCAATTTTCATACAAGATAGTTTGATGGTATTTAGATTCCCACCTGCATCCATACCACCTCCACTGGCCCTCCTGCCCAATTTAATGTCCATATATATGTGTATATATATAATTTTATATTTTATATAATTTTGTATAGTAAATATATTTATATTTATAAAAAATATGTATATATATATTATATATATAAATATATTAATATATATATTACAGTTCATAGAGTCTGATTTGTATCTCCAAATGTTCTTCAGCATGGTTCCATCCACTGGGCCCACCAAGAGTCCCGTCCATGTAAGTCCCGTCCCCTCTCTCTCTCTCTGCCCCTCCAACCAGCCATCAATTGCCAAACTCCCTTAAGTTGGGTTGGGATTCTTGTCCACTTCCCCATGTCCATGCTGGTATTTTGTCTGGTTTGAGTATGCTTAGGACTTGTCCACACTGTCACCATGCTATAAATTCATATAAGCAACTGACCAGCTATTTCAAGATACATTTTTTGCAGTACTCATAGGCTAGTTTACAGGGGTTCACAAGGTAGAAATTCTATGGAATCATGGGTTTAGAATATTTTATCATATTTTACTTTTTGTTTGTTTGTTTGAGACAAGGACTCACTATGTAGGCCAGGATGGCCTTGATCTCACAGAGATCTCCCTGCCTCTGCATCCAGAGTGCCGGCATTAAAGATGTGTACCACCACATTCAGCTAGATTTAGAAGATTAAGATAAAGTAAAAGATTTCTTTAGGAAAAATCTGTTAAAAGCCCTATCATTTTATGCTTTCTCCAGTGTGAACTCATAAAATAATCAGCATGGACCACGGGGAAGAGTGACATCTAGTCCCATGCAAGAGAAGTATATTCATTAAGAGACTTGCATCCTTCCACCTTGCTGTGCCAAGGTGTTAATAGGATTATGCAGGCATCATTTGGAGGAGGCTTGGCTCAGAATGACTTTCTGGGTAGTTACCTGAGGTACCAAAGGGAGCCTCCTTCATCATAAACATCCCAAAGTCTTGCATAGATGTTAAAACCGTGGTCCGCCTTTGTTGCGGACCTTAATTCTGTTAATCGCCGTAGGTAAAGATTAGCTGCTCTTGTCAATTTAATTCAGCTTCAAACAAAGCAACAAGGTCACTATTTTTTCCCTTTTCTTTCTGTTTCTCCCTCTCTGCCAGCAAGCCAGCAAGCTGGATTGAGTTGTCATGTAACTCTAATAGGCATCTCGGGGAATCGTTAGTCCACCCCAATGCCCTGACTGATGGGCACTTCACTTCAATCATCTGCCTGTGCCGTCGCGGCCCAGTACTATTGACACTGTGTCAGCTGCAAGAGAAGATGCCTTAATCGGCCTCGACACCCTCTGCATTGATTTGACAAGTCGCTGTAATGACCTTCTTGTTTTTCTGAAGGATTAGTTTACTTGGAGGTGCAGCTGACTAAACGTATGGTATTGTCATGGAAACGCCACATCCCCACCAGAGTTGGTTAGGGATGACATGGAGAGGAGACTCTGGATATTTCAGTGAACTGGTCTGTCCCTAAAGGACTACTCCAGCCTGTTAATGTGAGTTACTCTGAAGAGCCAACTAGAATTAGAAATTGTAAAAGACACCTACAAAATTGGTGATGCTTCCAAATCATGTTTGGAGTTTCCGTGTGGTTAAGAAAGAGCCATTTGTTGTGACCACTCCCTGGAACCTGGGCTGTCTATTGTCAGAGTAGGTGCTGCCTCCTGGGTCTGCACAGACAGACCCTAGCATTACAATGGGAATGGAAGGATGGAGCATACACTTGGAGCACTCCCCATGTAACTCGCAATGTGTTAGGTGTCATTGCATCTATGAATAAGTACTATACTATGAATGGGAGATGCTAGCATTATCTTAGTTCACTGGTTCTGAGATAAACGATTCTCCATCCTAACATTTCTGCAATTGGGTGCCTCTTACAAATCAATCGCAGTTTACACATGCTGTCAGCCAGGTGGCGGTTGTGACATAGCTCTGGGAAAACCTTCCACAGACACCTGCTAGTATGAAGCAAACAAGAGCCCTAAGGTGTCTTCTATTCAGTGCTTACAGTCAGAGCTTTATATGGATTACTTTATTGGTTCCTTAAAAATAAACCCAACCTGTATTCTATATTGCATTGTTTCCTCACATAACAAGAAGTTCCGAAACAAGATTCTGCTGGCATTGTTTGAGCAGCTCAAGGATGTCGGAACTGAAGTCTCGGCAGCTTTGTTTTTCCTAATCTGTCCTAACATAACTGCTAAGGCTGACGACATAACACTTTGATCACAGAAAGAACAAAGAAGGCAAAACCTCATCCCTGTTGTGGTTCAGAAATGGGTTAAGTGTGTCCCCCAGAATTCAATATTTGAAATTTAACCCTCATTGTGAAGTGCTAAGAAAGTGGAAACTTAATCCAACCATGATATATATATATATATATATATATAGAGAGAGAGAGAGAGAGAGAGAGAGGAGGGGGACTTGGGGGGGTAAAGATAAGACAAGATCATCAGGCAGGAGTCCCCTGAATGAATCCTGATGGCTTTATAAGGGGGAAGAGATACATGTGTGCCCACTGCCTCATGGATGGACTGCCCTGTAGCACCTTGGAATTTTGTCTTCAAGAAAGACATCACCAAATGGAGAGTCTTGAAACATTTAAATAACTAAGTACATCTCTTATTCAGCAGTTCTCATCCTTATGTGTCTTGTTATAGTAACACAAAGCTTCCCTTAAAGGGATTCCATGTCTTCGTTCCTAACAATTTCTACTTATAACTCATTAAGCACACATTGCTGCAAGGAAGACTGGTGCTTTTAAACATCCTGGCATCTTAGTATTCCTTCTAAAACAAGTATTATGTTCCTAAGGAAAAGCAGGGAAGATATTGAGAGAGTCCAGCCTCCACTTACCCAGGGTACTGACCATGAAATTGATGCTTGAAGAGAGGCTCACACGTGTCTACAAAATGAATATTGCTATGAGGATAACAATGATCAAGAAAAGTATCTAAGACCCACTTACAGAAATTGGGCAACTGGTCTTCTCTGTCACAACCTTTCCTTACTGTCATATTCAAGCAAAGATGGTGTATGAGATTTTTTTTGAGAATGAAATAAAAACCTGGGCCAGTTAGCCTGATCAAGGGCCATATCATTCTTCTTCCAGGGACCCCATCTCTAGTCTTAATCACAATAAACACCAGCTATTTGTTTAATGTTCTTAACTGTACACAAAATTCCTGACTGCATTTTCCAAGACTCTTCAATGGACATCATTGCTGCCTATTTTGAGGCTTATTGGTCATGCAAGCAGTTTCTCTCTTAAGTTTTTGTTGGTTCATGACCTCCCTTGGGAAGCTCTGATCATCTTCAGCTTATTATGGGGGAAATGTGGTCAAGACCCACAGTAATGGGTTGGTAGTTCAAAGTGTGGTAAACTTGAGAAGATGATGTCTTCAAGTTGTTTGGATAAATAAACTGGAGAGGTGGTTTCTACCTCCAATTTCTATTCACTAGGAGACATTCCCTGTTTCTAATCCTTTCCAACTACTCAACACATTTATACACACACACACACACACACACACACACACACACACCACTTATCTAGCTGGTTTTAATATTAATCATGGATTCCTATTTACTCCCCCTGCCTTGTCACTATGGTTGGCCAAAAGTATCAACCACTTCAGTGCCGAGAGCCAGGTATGCAGAACTTGACCCAAGGAGAGATGGGCAGAAAGCTCCCTTGCAGATCCCCATACAACATGACAGATGGATTGTTTATCTTCATTTTAGATAATGAGCCATTGCAATGAAGCCCGTGAATGCCAGCAGCCACATTTCCCACCACTGAGAGTTAATTCTAGAATGGTACCATCACACAGAGGAAGGAGAACCTCAAGATGGCAAGATAGAGTCCCAATGTCATGTCACCCACCACCTAGACTGAGAGATGCTTAAATCAGCCTCTCAGTCAAAGAAGGCTAAACAAACCCATACCAAAGAAAGTAAGGGTGTGATGCTACCATAAAGCCTCAATCACCTTTAGTAAAAATGACCCTGATCCTCTATGAAGGAAGCCAATATGAAAAGAAGCCAAATCCCAGACACCTGAAAAGTTGACAAGACTGTAAACAAGGCTGTTTAAGGACAAATAGGAAATGAATTGAAGTAAATGGGTAAAAGTTAAGCCTGAACATGTGGAAGATGAAATCTAACTTTGGCTCATATCCCTACATTCTGTCTGTTGTCTGTATGCATCTAGAATAAATAATGTATGTAGATAGAGAATCCTGTGAGATAGTGGCTATAAATATATGCCCTGTGTCTACCTGAAACATATTACATTATTTCTTTTTCAAATCTATGTAAGAGTGCTTGTGATTGGTTGAATTAGCAGCACTTCTAGACAGTTTTCTCAAAGGTCCTTTTTGTCAGACCAAGTGCAGATGCCCGCACCATGATCTTGGGCTTCCTGCATTCCACCAAAGACACCACTCCCATCGTCATCACGGGAAGGTCAGTGAAGATTTCTTTCCTATAGTCTTGTGGCCAGTGGTAAGATCCCCCATCTCTTTCTTCTAGAAAAGAGTATCAGAAGCTAGAGTGATGGCTTAGTGCTTAAAAGAGTTTGCTGTTCTTCCAGAGGACCCATGTTTATTTTCCAGAATCCACAGTAGGTGGCTTGAAACTACCTATAACTCGAACCATGGGAACCCATGCCCTCTTCTGACCTTCATAGGCACATGTGCACATGAAAATGCACACACAGAGAGATATACCAACAAATACATAAAAATAAACCTTCAAAAAGTATTAAGCCTGGTATGGTGGTGCACACCTTTAATCCTAGCACTTGGGAGGCAGAGGCAGGTGGATCTCTGTCAGTTCAAGGCCAGCCTGGTCTACATAGTGAGCTTCAGACCAGCTGGGACTGAAGGGAGACCCTTTCTCAAAAATACCAAAAAAAAAAAAGAATATTAGAAACATATTAAAAGCTATTGTACTATCCCCAGTTCGTCTTCAAACTTTCTTCAAACTATTTCTTTCACTCATTTAAAAATGTTATATAAATTTAAAAATATATAAAAAAAGGTAATAATTATGCATATGGGGGATAGGTAACTGTCATTCTTGCTTAATTTTTTGAACACATGGTTATAAATATGTCTACTGAAGTATCTCTGTACATTTCAAATACCATGCTAGAGGTGATACACAAGCTGTCAGAAAGCAAAGCCATACACACATAGGGAATGTTCAACTAGGCAATAGGAGATTCCCTTAAATGAATGCTATTATGACAGGCTCTAACGGTGATTCACTGTAAAATTGCTAATAGACTGCACATTCCCATGCAGCATTACTACTGAGCCAAATTAAAGGAGGGAGGAAGTTAGATTTGTGTGTCACTTGAAATTGAGACATGCTTCAATGTGCTGCTTGAGCGTAATGGAAGAATACCTATAGACTACCATACATTGGCATGATGATGTATTAAGCCAAGATAAATGGGGCAGTCAGCTGAAGCAGGAACTAATGATGGCCAAATCAGCAGTTAACAAGATGAAGGCCTATGTATATCAGGAAGAGAGAGAGAGAGAGAGAGAGAGAGAGAGAGAGAGAGAGAGAGAGAGAGAGAGAGAAATTGACAGCCCTCCTATCAACATCAGATGAAGGAAAAAAGCTCACCAAGACCTGCTAACCAAGACCTTTAAACAACAGTCCATTTTTGTTCCAGCCTATTTGTTACGGACAAGAGCATTGAGCCACGTCACCCTATCCTTCCTCAAATCCCCATCCCCCCTCACTACAATTAGTTGCCAGCTATCTTAAGGTACTACATAAAGAATGTTTCTTGGTGCAAGAAAATTAAATGGTTGTTCATGTTTCAGAGCTTTAAAAAGTGATCTTCTTCCTTTTTGTTGTGGTTTGACTTTGGCTTATCCCCCCGGCCCCCCAAAAAGACCTTCTGTTTCTTCCGCACCATCTCCTTTCACTGGCTAGTTTTGAACTTTATGCTCCATCTATTCAGCATTCTCTGTTTCCCATGCATCGCCTGTCTCCTGGCTTGGAGACACCTCCTCTTGCCTCCTCACTTGGAAAACTTTCAGTCATATTATCAGCTTCACACTCTGCTCAGAACAATGTCTCTAACCTCTACCGTCACTTCTCACAGCTCCATCTCACTTACTGCTTTCAGAGCATGGAGACAAGCAGCCAAGCGAGTACTAGACATTGTGAGGTCCGACTTACCAGAATAGGTTTTCTTCAGATGCCAGTGTGCCTCTTTGTAGCTGTATCCTTTGTGGCAGGAGAAGTCCTAAACCTAACTGGCATCTAGGAAAGGCTCTATAGGTATCTATGAAAATGAATGATTCAAAAGTGAATGAGAGGCAGTCTCGTGCATAAACAAAACCTGAGACTCCGGAGCCAGATCTGCTGGGGGCAAATCTTAGCTCTTGTGTTCCTGATCCCTAAACAGTGACCTAGCCTCGGTGCTTCCTGATAAAACAGAGGTGGCAATTATCACAACTCCACAGACTTGACTCATGGGTTGTAGATTGAATACATTAATACTGGTAAGGTACTTTGAATAACACTTGATACCTAGCACCCATTATTACTAGTATCAGCCTGAACTTTGGCTCTTACATGAAAGTCAGAGGCATTTCATAGATTTCTCCAAAGGATGTTTGGAATTAGAGTCTGAAGTGAAAACACACCACACACACACACACACACACACACACACACACACACATATGCTCTCATTTTGTATCTTGGCACTTTTTGACACATTGTCTAAAGAAGCGCTGCTTTTTCTTCTTTAAATATTATTTTCCACCCAATTAACAGTGTTTATAAATTTGAACAGAGCTGGTGAGACCAAGCACTTGCTGGACAGTCTTTTACTCCTAGGCTTCTCCCCAACCCCTTCCCAAGCTTCTCCCTGCTTCCATTCGCATCTGTCTTTCTACCCATCTCTCCTGCCTTCTCTCCATCAGTCTCCGCTCCTTCTCACACTTCCTTGCTCCTTTTCCCTTCTCTCCAAATACTTCTAGAACTACTTCAATTGTTTTTTGCCCAAACTTCTTCTTAAAGATTTTTTATTTTACTTTTAATTGTGTGTGTTGATGGGGATGGCTTGCATATACCAGAAATGTCAGATTACCTAAAGCTGGAGTCACAGGTGGCTGTGGGTTGCCCAACAGACATGGGTGCGAAGAACAGAACTGGGTGCTCTATATAAGATCAGTATGCACGCTTGCCGGGCGTGGTAGCACACGTCTTTAATCCTAGCACTCGGGAGGCAGAGGCAGGCAGATCTTTGTGAGTTCAAGGCCAGCTGGGGCTACAGAAAGACCCGACCCTGTCTTGAAAAGACACACACACACACACACACACACACACACACACACACACACACACAAAAGATCAGTATGCACTCTAAATCATTGATCCATCTGTCTGTCCCCTGCCCAAACTTTTAAATGCTATTAAGACACAGTGATTTACAAGTTATACAGTACCTCAACCACCTACAGCTTTTAGTCCAAATGATCATGCTAGCAAAATGTCAGGAAAAGGGAAAATTAATGCAAATGAGACACTTAACATGATTTTGCTCCCAAATCTGAAATAGTTTCCTTGCTGTGCTTCAGAGGCAGGAGGCACTTTCTTTGGTATTTCAGATATTCCAGCCCAGGCGGCCATGTCACAGGGCAGGAAAGACAGACACCCTGCAGCTGACTGAGCTCCTGACTTGCTTCAAGTATTTCGAATACCCAGGCCACCTAGAGGGCCTCTGATGGCAAGAATTGGCTTCACATGCAGTGAGTTCACTGTGCCCAGGGGCCAGATCTCTCTCTTCACAGGGGCAAATCTTATGCTATGTGGGACACTGACCTCCATGGGAAGTTCTCTGATGATGTCACCAGATTCTTACTAGAGGGACTAAAATTACATTGTGATCAGCCAGGCGTGGTGGCACACGCCTTTAATCCTAGCACTTGGGAGGCAGAAGCAGGGGGATCTCTGTGAGTTCAAGGCCAGCCTGGTCTACATAGTGAGTTCTAGGACAGCTGGGACTACAGGGAGACCCTGTCTCAAAAAGACCAAAAAAAAATTATATTGTGATCTATATTGATATCTCCTCCTCAGTAATCCATCCCAACCGCAGGTTTCAGCAGGCCTTTCTTACTGGTCAACATCTTCTCAGTCATTTAACAAGCCACTGTGCATCCTTTGGGTCCCTGGTCACTTCTTAAAGTGCAATCATTAAGCAATTATCTGCTGCAAGTCACTGTAGAAGATGGGGGTGTGGCCTACCTGGGCCAGGTGAGAACTCAACTCCTAGGCTCAGATGCGGGGAGGGAAGCCATGCCAACAAACAACTGGGCCTTCTTTGTCTCACCCTTCAGCAGAGCCACCCCCCCCCACGAGGCTGCTGGGGGATATCCTCCTTCAAAAGCCCAAATCAAATATGCATCCCCCATTCTTTGCTGGCCAAACAGGCGACTCCAGGCAGGGCAGGAAGAGAAAGGGAATGTCATCTGCTTCTCTCTCTGGCTTCTACTCATTTCACCGAGCGCACACTTTCCTCTTTGTGTCACTGAAGTGTTATTTATGGATCTTACTGACAGCGGCAGTAAATAGAGCCAGGGCTGTTTTACATCGCTGATGAGAAGGCAGCCTCCATAACTCATTCAGCCCAATCGGTCCTCTTCCTCTTTTTCTCTTCTGTATCTCATTACAGAAGCAGGAATTAATACACAGAGACAGAAGAGAAACGAGTTCAGTTGCTCTCAGGGCTTTTGTGGGGAAGCAAGAATCCTCAGTGGTTCCTTAAGAACACTTGACAAATGCGGCAGGCGGTGGGGTCTATCAGCTATGCCCCGATGATAACAGACCACGGGGTCAGTCCATATTTGGGCTTAACCTGAGATTTGGGGAGCAGCATAGGCAAAGAGAGCCCCCCCCAACTGATCTTCTTAATCATAGCTGCATAGCTATGAGCCCTAGATCCCTATAAGTGTAAGACAAACATGGTACGTTTTCTTAGAATGACTATTTCATTGAGATTTAAGAGTCAAATGTGTATTAAAATAAACATGCATATACCTTAAAGTTGAATGTAAATGGACATGAATTTTAATGGGAAACTTCAAAGAAATATCATTCACTCTTGCAATGAGCCTCTTGGGACCTGCTTCACACCCTGGGCAAAAGGCAATCACTTTATTCCAGCTTTGGGGCCTTCTCAGATGAAATATTCAGCAGCCTGGCAGCCTATTCATTCCAGCCTTCCAAAAGTTCAACCCAACACAATGGGCCTCGAGTCTGCTGGAGAGTGAGGGACTTCCCTGGAACAACTGCTAGGTAAGATACAGGATGGGTACGTGAAGATTTTTTTTTCCAGCCCTAACCCTATACTGTCAAGTTCAGGCTCTCCACTCTATTCACCTCATGATCTTCTCATTCTCTATTAAATGGGGATCTTAACACCTGCTTCCCTGGGTCTCATGAACATCAACTGATATTTCATGGGGAACTTACTTTATCAATTCGTACATCTGGGATTTTTCTGTATCATGAATTGGCACTAGTTTCTCATGACATCATTGAACAGGGGGATGTGACAAGGTGGTACATTATCAACACTCCATCACATAACACACAGCTTGTCTCATGTATGACAAACACTGGTTGAATGATGACTGGAAAATACCATGTGGAACTAAAAGTTAACTTTGATCAAAAGAACCTAGTGTCTGTGCTGGATAGCTTTAGTGTCAACTTGACACACCTGGATTGAGGGAGCCACAATTGGGGAACTGCCTCCATTGGACTGGCTTGTAGCCATGTTAGTGGGGTATTTTCTTAATTGTTGAGTGATGTGGGAGGGCCCAGCCCACTGTGGGCAGTGCAACCAATGGGCAGTTTGTTCTGTATTGTATAAGAAAGCATGGGCCAAAGGAGCAAGCCAGTAAGCAGTAAGCAGCATTACTCTATGGCCTGTGCCTTGAGTTTCTACCTTGGGCTCCCCCAGGGATAAACTGTGACCTGGGGGATGTAAGATGAATAAATTCTTTCCTCCCCAAATTGGTGTTTGTCAGAGTGTTTTGTCACCACAATGGAGAGCCAAACTGGAATAGTGTCTAACAGAGAACTCAGCCACCTGTCCCAAGTGCACACCTAACTACAAATTAATAGCAAGAATATTCCAGTGGAGTATAAGTTCAGACAAAATAATAATAATAATAATACGGATAAACATGATAAATGTTTTTGAAGGTCTAGCATATGCTAGGAAGATAACTAAACTTGCAGTTACTTGTTCTAAATCTCATAACCAAAGTACATGATTGGTTTTCATTTTACAAATGAAGAAATAAAAACAAGAATTTAATCTTTTGCATTGTGTGTGTGTGTGTGTGTGTGTGTGTGTGCATGCAAGTGCTAAGAAGCACATGGAGGTCAAAGGACAACTTGTAGGAGTCAGTTCTCTCCTTCTACCATGTGGGCCCTAGGGATTGTACTCAGGTGGTCAGGCTTAACAACCTGTGCCTTCACCCACTGAGCCATCTCACTAACTTTGGTGGCTTGAATGAGAAATGTGGTCCCAACTGGTGGCACCTCTAGGAGGTGTGGTTTCAACTGGTGGCACCTCTAGGAAGTGTGGCCCCAACTGGTGGCACCTCTAGGAGGTGTGGCCTTGCTGGAGGAAGAACAACACTTAGGGTAGGCTTTGAGAGTCCATAGTTTCATCCCATTTTCAACTTTCTGCAAGTGATTGAAGATGTGAGCACAATGGACTCCCATCCCTTTAGAACCTTAAGCCTATAATAAACTCTTCCCTCTCTAGGTTGCCTTGCTGATGGTGTTTTATCACAGCACCAGAAACGAATCTGATGCAACAACCTACCTTTGTGTTTTAACATGACAAAGAAACTAGACCACAATCCCAGACTCTACAGTGTGTGGACTGATACGTGTTTGACTTCCAAAGCCTTGGCAAGGAGGTTTTCCCAGTGATCCGTGACCACGTGGTCCAGGTAGTACATTAAAACCACCCACGTTTCTCTGTCTCTCCCTCACGTACACACTACAGACTCCAGAGACCTCCTCACGCCTCACTTTCCTCCCTTCTAAAATAGAGGGATTCCTTTAGATCATATGGATTCAGTGAATCTAGATATATTTGCAGAAAGGAGAGTGTGGAATTCAGCCTCAAGTCTCCAAATGATTCCGGTAGGTTTTGAACATTATTCTAAATGAAAAAAGAAAATGGTACCATACAGCTCTAAACTAGCCTTTCTTCAGCTCCCAGTCGATGATGGCTTTTATTTTATGATATGGAGTGAAAAATCCCAAAACTCAGTGCTTTAAAATAAATTTTGAAGATGTACATATTTATAAATATGTGATAGACATAATCTGTCTCCAGATATAATATATATCCAGGGGGTATATGTGTAGGAAAATATGTGTACCCTTAGAGCATATGTCCTTATTATTGTTATGATTATGGAAATCTTTGTGGATTAGGGCAACTCTTTCCTTCCCATACTTGGAGCTTGAAAAGACAATCTCACCTCTTTCTCTTTCCTTCTCCCCTTTTAATTTTCTTATTCTTGTTTTCCAGCTTCTTCATAGTTCCTAACTTTGCTTAAAAGCATTTATAATGTCTCACATTTGAAAGTAGACTGCAAATGAAGTTTAGTACAGAATGTTTGGTACCAAGAAAACGAATGCCCCATTTTTCCCCCCTAATGAATGCCAAACTCATCCGACTCATGAATAATGTATATTAGCCAATTAAGTACAAATGCGGCTCAGTTCACACAACTGGTATGTCATGCCAGTTCTGGCCTTAGCACAGGAACCAGGGCTGGGGGTAGGAGGAGAGTTTAGAAAGTCATCTGTGTGTGTGTGTGTGTGTGTGTGTGTGTGTGTGTGTGTGTGTGTGTTTGCTAAGCTCTCGTAACCTGTAGCTCATTATGCCCAAGGAGATAAAGTTCCTAGAAGTCCACAGAGAGATGTGAGAATTTTCCCAACCATAAATAGAACTCACTTAAATATCTCCATCCCCAAACCTCCTCCTTAATAGCTTAGGAGCTCTTGTTGGTTAGCTAGCCTGTCCTCTGCTTGCCAAACCATCAAGTCTAATTGGCCAGCTTCCTTCCCTTCCAAAACTGGGTTGCTTCAGATGAGTGGCCTCTAGGGGCCTCCTCTCTAAGGCCACAGCATGGACTCAGTGGGTATACTTCATTTTCTCTTTTTAGCTCCTGACTGGGGTGCTTCTTTCTTTGTGTGTACATGTATACAAGCATATGTTCATATGTGTGTGTGCATGTGTATGTACACATGCATGTGTGTGTACAGATGCATGAGTGTATGTGCATGTGGAGACCAGAGAACACCCTTGGCTGTTGCTCTCAGGCACCATCCACCTTGATTTTTGTATTTATTAATTTATTATTCATTGTTGACAGGGCCTCCCTAATCCCAGCCCACCTGGAAGTCACTATGTGGACCAGGCTGGCCTGGATCTCACAGAGATCTGCCTGCCTCTGCCAGCCGAAGGCTGGGATTAAAGGTGCATGCTACCACCCTAGTGTTTGATTTCTTTTTATTTTTTTGAGACAGGCTTTTTTATTAGCCTATAGCTTAGCAAGTAGGCTAGGCTGGGTAGCCGTCCTGCTCCAGCAAGCACTCCCCTTCCCAAGGGTTGGAGTTCCACGTACATACCACCTCGGGGGCATGGGGGTGTTTTTTGGCTTTTGCTTTTTATTTTTGGTTGTCCATGAGTTCTGAGGATCAAACTCACTTGCAGGCAAGCACTTTGCCACCTAGTCCATGTACTCAGCCCTAAACTCTTCTTTCCACCAAAAGATTTGAACAGGCTTTTTAAGGCTATTGAATTAGATGCCCTGGATCTACAGCTGCCCTGATAGCTACCAAACACCTAGAAATTGGGGAGCTGGCACTGCTGTGAAAAGCCCTGGCTCCCAACCATAAAAGGTGCCCAGGGTAGTTACATACCTAAAACCTATATTCACCTTTCAGGTTCGAGGATCCCGTGCAAATGTGAGTAATAATGTTCTTTGCTCTGAGTGTGTGTACATCTTTGGTTAGTGCTTCATGACTGGATGGGATAAATCCCCAGGGGTTGGGCTAGCCTGATACTGATTAACGTTGTTCATAAAAATATTCAACCATCAGGGTTTCCATTTGTAGCATTTAGTTGTGCCAAATAATAGTGAGCCAGTGGTTCCTTAAAATTATGCCATATAATAATGAATGCTGGAGACAGATTTTTTTTTTCCAGGCTGAAATCTCTTCTTCTAACTCAATGCTGATGAGTGCTGCCCTGTATTTCTCGATGGATCCAATTTAACACCAGACGAAGCAGTGACTCAGACTAACTTAAATATCTCAAGACGGGTTTCACCTTTTCCTCTGAGGCCGTATCAGTTCAATTGCATAAGTGCAGATTTATTGAAAGTGGTTTGGTGCTTAGCTGTCCTCTATTGGCAGTAATGGAGTTTAAGTTTATAGCAGGCTGATGAATTTCAGATAAGAGAACCATTACCTTACAACAACATTAAGGAAAAATATATAACTCCGATTGCTGAACCTCGAATGCATATTGTTTGAATGAGGGGAGATGGATGAGGCAGGCTGACATTTGCAAATGCAATGCCTTCCCATCCCCACGGTTGCTAACCCAGGAGTTTTGAAAGCATTGGCATATTCCAGAAAGGGCTTCGGATAATGATGCATTACAAGTGCTTTGCAACGCAGCAGTGGGGGTAGGCTATGATCTATGGAAGGGCGGTTTTTCTTTCTCTTTAGAAATACAATTGGAGGTATCTTTTGGCAATGCACCAAAGCCAGAGTCGGTACTTGTAATGTGTCTGTCTCATTTCTTATTTTCCCCCTTGGTAAAAGGCTTTGTCTTCCTAAAAGGTAAGACTCTGGCACTGTTGAGATTAAAATGAAGGACGGAAGGACCTCAAAGAGCTCCAAGGATGATCAAGGCTTCTCTATGATCATGAAGCTACACGGAAAGTAAAAGAAGAAGAAACATCGAAAACAGATTCATGAAAATCCTATAATTTTCTTAAATGTTTTCACTGACCAAATGAACTCTTAGTTTTTCTTTCTGTACATAAGGTAAGCACAGAATGGGTAAAACAGTGATTCTAGAATGGGACACAGGTTCCCAGCTATGAAATGAACTTGGGGAGATATTTTTCCAATTCTGGTATTGGTTATTAACCTTGTTTGGAAAGTATTATGATCCTTTGTGGGTTTGTGTGTCTAATTTCTGCATTCCTGCTGTCCAATAAATCATAAGAGTATAGATAATATTTTGTGGGGGAGGGGTGTATGTGTGTGCACATGTGCATGCCCTGCACTCACACATACATGTGCACGCCATGCACTCACACATACATGAACATGGAGATGAGAGGTCAGCATCATTGAGTTTCTTCTGGTACAGTTTTCCATCCTATATATAATATATTTTTATCATATTTAGACCTCCTCCCTCGTCTGCACCCTGGCCTGAATGTTGTCTACCTGATTTCATGTACCCTGTACTCTGATATATATATATATATACAATTAAAGTTGTTTCCCCAAATGCCTTTCAGTCTGAGTCCATCCACTGGAGCCTGGTTAAGCTACCTAACAGCACACTCTTTAAAGAAAACCAAGTCTCTCTCTCCCAGCAGCTATTGGTTGCCAGTAGTTCGTCAGCCAGGATTGGGGTTTCTCGCCCAGTTCCCTGCACCTATGCTGAGAGTTTATCTGGTCGAGCTTATGTGGGTCCTGTGCACCCTTCTCCATTGCTGTGCTTTCCTATAAGTAGCTGCCCATCTGTTGAAAAACACTGAAATTCATATGTTAATGCATCTCTCAACTCTCACCAGAGAAGCTTCCTCATGCACCAGATGATTAACCCAGAGGCCCACAACTGGCCAAGGTGCAGAGAACAGGACACTGAATAGTGCTCGTCCATGAATAGGATGCTCACACAGATTTCTGCCTCTCAAGACTCAGGGATCACCGTGGAAGAGAGGATAGAAAGATCCTAAGACCCACCTTAGTTTTGAAGCAGGATCTCTCTTTGGACTTGGCAATCCCAGAGTTGGCTAGACTGGCCAGCCCAGGGGATCTGCCTGTCTCTGCGCCCCCACCCCCACCCCCACCCCCGCATTGTGGCTACAAGCACACACTGCCACACTCAGCTCCATACCTGGGTTCTGGGGATCGGCGCTCAGTTCTCAAGCCTGCCCAAGAGGCCCTTTATCCACTAAGCTGTCAATAACCCTAATCTAGGATAAGATTTATATAAAGTTGTTGTTGTTGTTGTTGTTGTTTTTTTTGAGGCAGGTTCTCCCTATAGCCCCAGCTGTCCTGGAACTCACAGAGATCCTTCTGCCTCTGCCTCCCAAGCACTAGGATTAAAGGCGTGCGCCACCATGCCTGGCTTAAAGATGGTTCTTAGCCGCCATGTGGGTGCTGGGAATCGAACCCGATCCTCTGCAAGAGCAGTTGGCACTCTTAACCCCTGAGCCATCTCTCCAGTCCCATAAAGTTGTGGGGTTTTTTGTTTGCTTGTTTTTTTAATGCAGGGCTGAAGAGATGGCTCAGCAGTTAAGAGCACTGGCTGTTCCATAAAGGACCCAGTTCAGTTCTCAGCACCCAGCTACTGCCTAAACCACTCTATAACTCACGTTCCAGGCATTTTGCTGCCCTCTTCCTACCTCTGCGGGCATCGTACACATGAGGTAAACTTATGTACATGCAAGCAAAATACATAAAATATAAATAAATGTTTTAATAAGAAAGTTTTGAAAGATGCTGCCTACCATGTGATGGATATGTTAATGAGATTGATTTAATCTTTCCATAGTGTACACATGTGTCAACACATGTCACCATACCTCATTGTGTTTGTTAGTTTTTGTCAACTCAACGCAAGCTAGAGATCACCTGGGAAGAAGGAACCTCTGCTGAATTTCTTCTACCAGACTGGCTGGGAAGCATTTCCTTAACTGCTAATTGATATGGGAGAGCCCTAACCACTGTGGGCAGTGCCATGCCTGGGCGGGAGCACCCGGATGGTGTAAGAAAGGCAGCTGAGCCAGCCAGGGGAAGGAAGCACCCCTGTGAGCGGCATTCCTCGGTGGTCTCTACTTCAGTTCCTGCCTTGACTTCCTTCAGTGATGGACTGTGGACCTGGGAATTATAAGCTGAAATAAACCCTTTCCTCTCTATATTGGTTTTGGTCAGTGTTTTATCACAGCAACAGGAAAGCAAATTAGGACACTCATAAATATATGCAATCATTGTTCTTCAAGTAAAGAATAAGAATTCAGAAATTGTGCCTGGGCAATTTGCTTTCCTTTGGCTCTTGTTCTTTACATGTATAATATGCACAGGTGTGTAGCGGGTGCATTGGTGAGGGGTGGTCAGAGTTGTAGACTGAGGTGTGACCCCCAAAGGCCAGAGTCCATTTCCCCCATGCTGAGGGGGCCTTTGTGCTGCTGTCCAAAGGGAGGGAGATTCCACCCAGGTTTCCAAGGAAAACAGCTCTTGGGATGCTTTCTCTGTGGTCCTCTTTCAGCCTGAGCAAGACCCCCTCTCCGCAGTGCAGGGCAAAGTCAAGAAGCCAGGTCCTCTCTGAGGATAAGGTGAAGGGGAGAGGAGACAGTTCTTGCCCCTTCATCGCCCTGACCTATTTGGAGGCAAAACCTTGAAAAATGTCTCTGTTGTTTTGGAACCCAGATCCCCCAAGTACTATCCTCATCTGGACATCTCACACAGGGGATGGAAGGACAAGATTTATGAACCCCCTGTCCCCTCCAACCACACATATGAGGTTGCTTCTGTGTGGCTCAACCTCTGTTATCCAACACCAGTGGAGGCCTGGCACTCCAAACACAGTTTTAAGAGTGAAACCTCAATTTGCTGTAAATAATAACAGGAGGATTTGTGTTGAATGAGACATTGATTTTGTGGTTATACAGGCAACAATTTTGAAAAAAGAAAAGGGCTGAGCTGGGTTAGCTAGTCATTTATTTGGAAAATAAGTGGCTATTAATTGAATCCAGCAAAGTCTGAGCGAAATTAAAGAAGCAAACAGCTTGATGCTTCGCTGGCTGTTTTCTCAGCTAACAAATGGCTTCTGGTGTGGCCCAAGCTTGGAAGAACTGATACTGTCATTCTGTGCTGAAGCAATCTGCTGTGGGTCCTTGTTATAATGGCTCAGAAGAGATCCAGACAACATTGCCTTTAGTATAAAATAGTATCTCAAAGGCAAATGGCGGCCAACTTTGGCTCTAAAGACACCAATGGTAATTTTCATCTGGAGTCTTTGAAACCCCATTAATAAGCTCTGTGTGTGTGTGTGTGTGTGTGTGTGTGTGTGTGTGTGTATGTGTGTGTATGTGTGTATGTGTGTGAAAATATGTGTACACTTGTGTGTTCAGATGCATGTGGAGGCTAGAAATCAACATCAGGTGTCTTCCTTAATTGATCCCCACCTTATTTTTTGACTTAGGGTCTCTCAGCAAACCTGGAGCTTACTCATTCAGCTGCTCAGGGATCCTCCTGTCTCCACTTCCATAGCGCTGGGAATACAAACATACCACCACCATGCCTAAATATAAGGTATATATATATATATATATATATATATNTTTTTTTTGCCTTCATGTATATATGTTTACTACCTGTGTGTCTGGTGCCTTCAGAGCCCAGAAAGAGGGTCACAGAAACCTTGAAAAGGGAGTTAAGGATGGTTGTTAGGAGCCATGTGGGTACTACAAACTGAACTCAGGTCCTCTACAAAAGCAGCCAAGTGTTGTCGGTTCTCACACTTTACCAACTAAGCCATCTCCAGAGCCCTGACATTTGGTTTGTTCATTTAAAGAACAATGGATACATTGCAAACTCATAAAAATAAAAACTAACACTAACATTTCTTTTGTCCATGGACTAAAGGTAAGAGAAAAATGACAGGTTGTTTAGTACAGTTACCCATTCTTTCCTTACTTCACAGAGGAACAGACAGAGGCCCAGAGAAGTGTCTTTTCTCCATCTGGGCTCACAGAACCCAGCATCTCAGAGGTTCCAGATCAGAAAGGACAGATTGCCTTCTTTTCTGGTCTTATTTTAATTTTTTTTCCCCAAACTCATAAAATATACTGAGAGTGCTTTTTAATTTTTTTCTGAAAAGCAGGAAATCGTAAGATTGATAAATAGTTTAATGTGAACCTGATGGCTTGGTTAATTAATCACCAAGCCGAGAAACCACTGCAATTCATGTCAATTCAGACGATTTTCAGGAAATGATTTGAATCAATTGCTAATGAAATTGAGAAATTTAGGAGTCGCTTTCTGACTTCCCAATGACAGGCCTCATATTTAACTCAAGGGATGTGACAGTTAATGACAACATAAAAGTACCATGAGTTATTTTCCAGATCATGGGAAAATTACAACATCTCCCTACTGAAACGTTTCTCAGCTCATCAGCATGAAAATAAACAGCCTTAATCACAGGCTAAGAAATCTCTGATGCTGTTTAAAACCTTAGTTCTTTTTGAAATAAACAAAGACTATAATCCTTAAAAATAATTGCAATATTTCATAACCTCTTCCTTAATACAGAATGGTAGATGAAATTAATGTGGGTGGTATTACTACTGAAAGTCTGTGGGGGGAAATTATTATACATTATTGTTCCTTTAGCTAATTAATTTCAACCCTTAAAATGGGCAGGGATTCATTTTCACCTCTGCTTTAATTCTTGGGCTGAGTTTTCTGGCCCTGTGTTTTCTAGACCTTTCCATAACTTTTCATTTCAAGCCAGACTTTTAAGTTAATTTAAAGTTACATCTAGCTGTAACAAGACAGTTATTGTGTGTTAATGAAATATCAATGGAAAGCACTCTGATCAATATTTAATCTAATTAAGGTGTACACGAGGCAATATTACTGTGTAATTAACTCAAAACGGCATAAGCAATCCATGCATGTTTAAATTTTTTATTAATATATTTGTTAACAATTTTTAGGTCATGCTGTTTTATGGGTTTGCTTGAGAGATATAAAATTAAAATGTTTGTCAAGATGCTATGGAAACAACTATTAAATGCGGCTTTTAATCATCTTAAGAGTCCTTAAGGTTCCTGTGCAGTTGTAATCATCTCACTAAGGATGAAAGATGCTCTCATCACAAATGAGAGTCCACGTGGAAAACCTTTCTGGAATGGTCTTTTGAATTTTTTGCCAAGTCCCTGTGCTGCTTTGCAGGGATAGTATATATAAGAGAGCTGATATTGCACAAGACCCATGTAAACTCAAGCAGACTAAAACCCAGCACAGAACTGGGTAAATGGACAGTAGGCCCCAACCTTAGCCGAAGAACTATTGGCAGCTGATTATGGCTGGGTGAGGAAAAGCTGCTCTTTCAGGAAATGACTCTGGATAGGCTGATTGACTAGACCCCAGTGGATGAACTTGCACTGAGGGACGTCTGAGCAGCTTGACTCAGTAGGCCTTAATATAAATGACAGAATGCATACAATCCAGTGTGTGTGTGTGGGGGGGGGTGATATGGGAGGGTGCTGATGGGGGGGCATAAATATGATTAAGATATTTTTATGAAATACACAAAAAGTAAAAAAAAAATCATACCAAAAAAGATGGCTGCAACGTTGCAAGAGATTTAGAATTATCTTCAACATTTGTGAGGATCCTCTTTAAAGAACTGAAGAAAAAAGTATTGAGCAATAAATATCATTGCACTGCTCCAACATGAGATTTTAATAGCATAGCTTTCATGCATTCCTACAGCATTACAAGGCAGGGGGATGAACTTTGCTGAGAGAGGCCTGAGGGTAATAGAAATAAAGATCACATTTATTTGTTGCTCTTCTCTGAGCCCACAAATATGCAGGAATCTACCTCAGGAGCAGATGGTAGTGCACAGATAATGACACAGGAAAGGGAACTGGAACATCTATTCCTGCTGGGTTAGCAAAGTGACAGATGAGGTCAAGATCACAAACTTCTGTAGAACTGTTGCCCAACCCCTTAGAAGGTTTGCAGTTCTAGGATTCAACACTTGAACTGGATCTGAGGACCCGAAGCTGCCCATACCAAACAAAAGGATATGTGTTTATAGACTCTCTGTGGACCCTATATCTAGTAGAGATCCCAAACAATTACAGAATATATATATATATATATATATAATAATAATATTAAAATAGTGATTTTATTTCAAAGACTTCCACTGCTTCCTTCAAGCCTACCATTTTATTGTGAGAAGAATATAGGCATTCCCAGGACAATTTACTGTGCTCCACCATGCTTAGTATGTATATCTTGGCTAAGTGTTGGGGTGACATTTCTGTTTTTATCTCTGTGAATGAGGAGGTGAAACTAACTCATGTTCTCGTTCCCCTGCTTGCCCGTGAGTGACGGGAACAGGGTTCAGCCATCATAGATTATATACACCACATATTTTCTCCTCTCTTAAGGAGGGCTGCAAATGCTGAAGATGAAAGTTATAGAAGATGGAAAAGCCATAAAAGATGGGAGATCAAGAAGCTCCAAGTAGAAGTAAACTGTATATACGTCTGTGTGACTGTGCTGGTAATGAAGCCGTCTGGGTGTGGGAAGTAAGCTAATGAAGATGGCTGAGTGTGACTTCTTTCACCTCTGGTTTTCCAACACTCCGATAAGTTAGAAATATCTTGAGTCCACAATTTCTCTCTTCTTACAAACCCTTTATAGCTGGATGACTTTTAGGCACAAGCAATTGTTAAGGCAAACTAACAGGAAAGTGCATAAAGCCTTTGTTCATTGAGCTCTTTCTTGCCTGAGTTCAGTGTGATGGCCAGGGAGGATGGTCAGAGAGATCAAGCTCAAGGCCAGAGAACAGAAGACAGAGGAGGAAGCCTCAGTTTGACCACCAACTCCCTACATTATCTACTGATAGGAATAAAGAAACAGAAATGCTTATTGTTTTTGATTGTTTGTTTATTTGTTTGTTTGTTTTGAGATAGGGTCACTCTATAACCCAAGCTGGCCTAGAGTTTTCCATGTAGACCAGGCTGGCATTGATCACACAGAGATCTGCCTGCCTCTGCTTCCCCAGTGTTGGGATTAAACGCATGCACCACCAGACCCAGTGTGACTTACTAATTTAAATGAAATCTGTTTTATAATTTGTTCTTACTTTATGGTTTGTGTGTGTGTGTGTGTGTGTGTGTGTGTGTGTGTGTGTGTTTTCTAGTAATAAAGTCTTGCTTCCCCCAAGGTCACAAGAGGTTTTCTATTAATTTTTCTATAAATTACATAGTTTTATCTCTTAATTTCATTTCCATAATCCATGTTGATGTATTGGATCTGGTGTGAGATAGGGATTGAAGTTAATTTTCTTCCATATGGAAACTCTATGATTTTAGTAACCTTTGTTGAAAGGAATTCTCTCTCCTCTTTGAATTACTTCGTCATGCTTATTGGAAATCAATTTGCCACATTAGCGTGTGACTACTTGGGGACTAACCTATTCCATTAAATCATATGTCCCTCACACTGGTTTAATTCTGTAGCTCAGTAATCTTAATAATCTGTTTTGGAGTCCAATGGTTAACATTTTCAAAATAGTATAAATTATTCTGGTATTTTTTTCATTGCATAAAATTCAAGATCAGTTATTTTTTAAAACCCTAGTGTAGTTTTGATTGTAACAGAGTCTCTGTTGAGTCTATAGTCATTTTAGAAAAGTGAGCACACATGACAGGCTTCTTGTTTCCAGGAGTTCAAACTGCAATTCTCTGAGTGTTTCACAGTTTTCACTATATAGCTCTAGAGAGATTGTCTCATTTTATCTGGGACTATTTCCTATTCCTAAAACTCCAAATTCAATTACTTTTAAATGCAGCTTTAATTGTGGATTGTTAGTTTATAGAACTACAAGTGATTTTGCATATTTCTATTATATGCTGCCATCTTCATAAAGACACTTACTACTTCATATAATTCTTCATCAATTTCCTTCATTTTCTATTTGGATGATCATGTAATATGAAGCCATGGAGTTTTTCTTACTTCTTTTAAACCAACTTACTTTCTCTTTTTTGCTGTATTGTATGACTTAATATCTCTCCCACACTGCTGTGTACAAATGTGTGTTCATGTGTGAGGGTACATATATGCGTGTAGGGGCATGCACACTCCTGTGTGTGTGTGTGCGCACTTTTTAAAAGCAAAAGTCAAATGTCATTCTCCACATGCCATCCACTTTGTTTTCTGACACATGGTCTTTTACGTGTCTCGAAACTTAACTGATAAGGCCAGGCTGGCTGACAGTGGGCCTCAGTGATCTGCCTTTTTCCTCATCTCCAATGCTGCAATTGTGAGGATACACCACTATACCTGGCTTCTTCATATGGGTTGTGGGGATTAAACTTAGATCCTGATGTTTAGAAAGTAAGCCCTTACGGACTGAACTATCTCCCCGCCCAAGATCTCAGTGTTAAGGAATATGGTGAGGGGAGATATTAGTTGTTATTTCTGGCCCTGAGGACAAAGCATTTGATCTTTCACTATGGGAGATGTCAGTAATTGGTTTTACAGCATGCTGGGGTATGTCGGGATTCCTCCCAGCTGAGAGAAAGATAAAGACACCAGTAAACAGATAGGTGTACGGTTTTCATGGATCTCAATACTTGGTGCCAGTTACCTGTCAGCTATCTTCAAATAAAACTGTAGATTAAATGCAACTACAATTAATTTTCCAGAAAACATGATGGAAATTGAAAAGGGCTTCAAAAGTGAGCTGAACAGAGACTTCACCAGTGAGGAATTAAAGATGGCTGAGAAACATCTTAAAAATTAACATCATTAATAATTAAGGAAATGCAAATTAAAACCACTCTCAGATATAATTTCACTCTGATAAGACTGGCTAAGATCAAGAAAACAAAAGACACCAAATGCTGGAGAGGTTGTAGGGAAAGGGGAACACTCAACCACTGATGGTGGGAATGTAAACTTGTACAACCACTATGGAAAGCAGTGTGGAGAACCCTTAAAAACTCAAAATGAGGGGCTGGAGAGATGGCCTAGCGGTTAAGAGCACCTACCGCTCTTACAGAGGACCCGGGTTCGATCTCCAGCACCCACATGGTGGCCAAGAACCATCTGAAACTCCAATTCCAGGAGAACTCCAGTTCCAGGGGAATCCGACACCCTTTTCTGACCTCCTCAGCATTGCACGACACGGGTGCACAAACTTGCATGCAGACAGTACATTCATACACATACAGAAATAAATTAAAAAATTAAAAAAAAAAAACTTTTAAAAGACTCAAAATGAGCCTACCACCTGACCCAGTCATACCACTTCTGGGTATATAGGACGCAAGATGCATCCTACCACAAAGATACATCCACAGCTATGTTTATTGCAGCTCTCTTCACAATAGCAAAGAGCTGGAACCAACCCAAATTCCCCTCATCTGATGACTGGATAACAAAAATGTGGTACATCTACACAATGGAGTACTACTATTCAGCAGTAAAGAAAGATGACATCATGAACTTTGCAGGTAAATGGCTGGAACTTGAAGCCATTATGCTAAGTGAAGTAACACAGTCCCAGAAAAACAATAAGTGAATGGTTTCCCTCATTTGTGGATGCTAACACCAAATCCCCAGTTGAAAGGCAAGCTGAACAACACTATTGTTGTATTTCTTTCTATCTGAAAGCAACTATGTTGTTATAATGTAAATCTCTTAATGGGCTCTAGAATCAACCCACCACTTATTTTCAGACTCTGTAATTACTGTATATGGGCGGAAGGCATGTGTTCATATTTTAGAATAATATAAAATTAAAGGAGGAAAATGTGAATTCCTAAACATAAAAAAAAAGACTGAGAGAAATATGCAGGACATTTATAGCAGAATGCATGATCTGGGGTGGGGTATGGGGAAGGGAAGGGGAATATGTCTAAATTGAACTGAAAAATGTCTGAAATATACAAAACATCAATAAAAGTATCATATAAAAAAAAGAAAATGTAAAAGTCCTAGGATTACAAAAAAAATCTCTGAAAAAGTACAAAGTTGAGGGCTTGGAGGTTATAAAAGTTATATACATAAAGTTATAAAATTTCTGTGGATTAATATTAGATAGCTAAGCAATGAAACAGAACAGAGAAACTAAATATGGACCCTTGCAGGGATACTTAGTTGATACTCATAAAGAGAAAGAAACTATTTAGTAGAGAATGTGTGAACTTAAACAAGTGGTGCTGGAAGATTTTTACATCAATATGTAAGAAAATGCAGTTGGGGGCTGAAGAGATGGCTCAACGGTTAAGAGCACTGACTGCTCTTGCAGAGGACCAGGGTTCGATTCCCAGCACCCACACGGCATCTAAGAACCATTTTTAACTTCAGTTCCAGGGGAATCCAATACCCTCTTCTGACCTCTGTGGCATTGCACGACACAGGTGCACCAACCTACATGCAGACAGTACACTCATACACATAAAAAATAATAAATAAAAAATGCTCTTGAATGCATATGTATTTATAAAATTAATTCAGAGGCCTAAATATAATCCATATCATTTTTGAATTTTTTATATGAAAATGTAGAAGAATTTCAGAGTTTATTGTCTGATATCCACAGAAGAAAGGTTTTTCTGATTCAGCACTAAGGAGAAGATCTAGGTGGTTCTAGTTCTCTGAGGTGGTGCATACCTGTGTCCCCAGCTCCCAACATGCTGAGGCAGGAGGATCACTGTGAGATCAAGGCCTGCTCCAACTACATGAGGAGTCCCAGGACAGGTTGAGCTATACAGTAAGGCCCTATCTCAAAAAAACAAAAACAAAAACAAAAACGATAAACCATTTGAACATTGTCAAGCTGGGTTTCATCAGCATCAAGAACTGGTACACTTGAATATTCTATTCTCATAGGAAACTAATAATACATACTGGGAGAATATGTTTGTAAATCACATCTTATAAATGACTTGAATCCAAAATATATAAAGAATGTCAAATATTTCATACTAAGAAAATAGCTCAATTTCAAACATGTGTAGGCTATTGTAAAGCTGAGGCAGAGATTTTGAAGGAATAGAATGGAACAAAAGTAAAGCAACATTAAAAAGACTGACCAATAATATCCAAGAATTGAAGAAACAGAACTATCCTTCAGTTGCAAGGGCTGACAGGCTGGGAGTAATATATACACACACATGACTCTCAATGTTACATTGGCATAATACAGATGCACTAAGCTAAGACCAAAGAATAAATATAATGCCTACTATGAAACAAATGTGTTGGGCATCAAGAACCGCTATGGCTTCCCCTGAAACAAGGCTAGATGCCTCCTGAGGTAACTTGAAACCAACAAATGACAAAGTGACAAGTGACAAAGGAGTAGTACTCCAACTGTCTCCCCTTGAAAATGAGATAACTCTTACAGACCATTAAACTGTTTCCTAGACTTGGCTAGGGAAATCGGTCCCATTTTTTTCCACCATGGCTCCCGGTTGAGAATGCATGATGCCTTTTCCTTCCCTTCTCTCTCTCACTTATGAGCAGCAGTTCTGGGATTACCTACCAAACACATCTGGTTTTCTCACATCCTTGCCTTAGAACCTACTTCCAAATTTGAGGCCACGCCAGATTTGTCATCAACACTACTGGATTCAGTATTTTGATTAATATTTTAGTCAACTTCTTAACTTACAAAAGCTTTTGAGTTTGATGAGGTCCCACTTGTCAACTGTTGTCCTTATTTCCTGTGCAGCTGCTGTTTGATTTAGAAAGTCTTCTCCTACACCTATGTCTTGTATGTTGCTGCTGACTTTTTCTTCTATCACCTTCAGAGTTTCAGGTTTTAGATTGAGATCTTTGATCCACTTGAAGTTTATTTTTGTACAGGGCAAGAGGTAGGAGTTTAATTTTGTTCTACAAATGGTGATCCAGTTTTGCCAACACCATTTGGTGAAGATGCTATCTTTCCTCCATTGAGCTTTTTTGGCCCCTTTGTCAAATACGAGGTGGCTGAAGTTGTGTGAGCTCAAATTTGGAACTTCAATTTTGTTCCATTGGTCAATGGGTCTGGTTTATTTGCCAGGACCAGGCTGTCTTTACGACTATAGCTCTGTAATATAGCTTGAAGTCTGGTAAAATAATCCTCCCATATTGCACTTTTCACTCAGCTTTAGCTATGCAGGGTCTTTTGTTTTTCCATATGAATTTAAGGATTTTTTTTTCCAAGTCTGTGAAAAAGCTCATGGGGATTTTGATTGGGATTGCATTGAATCTGTATATTAATTTGAGTAGAATGGACATTTTTACTATATTAATTTTCCCAATCCATGAGCATGGGAGGTCTTTCCATCTTTTGATGTGATTTTCAATCTCCTTCAGGGTTTTAAAATGTCTTTGGTGTATTGATTAGGTTTATCCCACAGTTGTTTTTTTTTTTTTTTTTTTTTTTTTTTTTTAGGTTATTGTGATTGGGAAGGTCTCCTTATATTCCTTCTCCAGTTGCTTGCTTATTTTTGGTGTAAAGAAGGCTACTGATTTTTCTAGGTTTATTTTGTATTCTGCCACTTGACTGAATCTTTTGATCATTTCTAAGAGTTTTCTGGTGGAGTTTTTAGCATCCCTTAGGTAAACTATCATATCAAATGTAAAAGGGATAGTTTTACCTCCTCTTTTCCAATTAGTACTCCTTTAATTTTGCTTTCTTGCCTTATTGCCTTAGCAAGCATTTCAAGCGCTATATTGAAGAGGAATGGTGATAGTGGACAGCCTTGCCATGTTCCTGCCTTTAAGGGGAATGCTTCCAACTTTTCTCCATTTAGGAAGATGTCAGCTGTGGATTTCTTGTATGGCTTTGATTACATCAAGGAATGATCCCTGCAGTCCAATTCCCTCTAGGACTTTAAGCATGAAGGGATGCTGGATTTTGTTGAAAGCTTTTTCTACATCAATTGAGATGATTGTGTGGTTTTTGTCTTTCAGTCCATTTATGTGTTTTATGATATTTAATGATTTATGTATGTTGAACCATCCCCTCATCTCTATTATGAATCCAACTTAGTCATGATGGATGATCTTTTTTATATGGGTCTGTATGCGATTTTCAAGTATTTTGTTAAGAATTTTTGCATCTGTATTTATTGGGTCTGTAGATTTCTTTCTTGTTTATATCTTTGCCTGGTTTTCGTATTAGAGTGATGCTGGCTTCATAGAAGGAATTTGGGATATTTCCTTCTGTATCCTTCTGAAAAGTTTGAGTAGTAATTGTTGTAAGACCTTTTTAAATGTTTTATAGAATTCTGCTGTAAAACTATCTGGGCCTGGGCTTTTTTTAGTTGGTAGGCTTTTTATTACATCTTCAATTTCCTCAAGTATTATGGGTCTGTTTAAGCTGCAATCTCTTCTTTGTTAAGCTTTGGTGAATCCCAGGCTTTCAGATATTCATCCATTTCTATTAGGGTTTCAAATTTAGTAGAGTATAGGTTTTTGAAGTGTTCTTTTATGATTGTCTGGATCTTTTCTTTATCTGTTGTGATGTTTCCCTTTCATCACGAATGCTGTTGATTTGGAGTTACTCTTTCTTTCTTCTGGTTAACTGGGCTAGAGTTCTGTCTATTTTTTTAATCTTTTCAAAGAATCAGCTTTTGGATGCATTGATCTTTTGTATTGTTTTCTTTGTTTCTATTTAGATGATTTCTGCTCTGATTTTTGTGATTTCTTCCTGTCTGTTGGGTGTAGGGTTCATTTGTTGTTGTCTCTCAAGTGTTTTTAGCTGCAGTGTTAGATCATTTATTTGTTCTCTTTCTGTTTTTTTTTTTTTAATGTGGGCACTTAGGACTTCAAATTTCCCTCTTAGAATTGCTTTTAATGTATACCACAGGTTTTGTTATGTTGTATTGTCATTTTCATTTAGTTCTAGGAATACTTTTATTTCATTCTTTATTTCTTCCCTGACCTACTCATTATTCAAGATTGTATGTTTAGTTTCCATGTGTTATTATAGTTAGTAGGGCTTATCCTGGTGTTAATATTGAGCTTTTCTGCACTATGGTCTTATAGAATCTATAGAATAATTTCAATCCTTTTGTATTTGCTGACATTTCTTTTGTGCCCCAGTATGTGGTCAATTTTGGAGAATGTTCCATGGGGTGCTGAGTAGAAAGTATATTCTCTGGTGTTTGGGTAGAATATTCTGTAGATATCTGTGAGGTCCATTTGGTGTATTGTGTTGCTCAGTTCTGATGTCTCTCTGTTTATTTTTTGTCCAGTTGACCTATCCAAGGGACTCAATGGGGTATCAAAGTCCCCCACTATTAGTGTGCTGGGATTAATCTGTGTCTTGCAGTCCTGAAGGATTGTGTTTATACAGTTCAGTACACCAGAGTTTGGTGCATAAACATTTACAATTGTGAAATCTTCCTGGTTAATTGTTCTGTTGATAAGGATATAATGGCCCTCTTTGTCTTTTCTGATTAATTTTACTCTGAGATCTATTTTGTCTGATATTAGAATAGCCACTCCTGCTTGCATTTTGGTACCATTTGCTTGGAATATTTTTTCCATCCTTTCACTCTAAGGTGGTTTCTCTCCTTGAGGGTGAGATGGGTTTCTTGTAGGCAGCATAAAGATGTATTCTGTTTCCTAATCCATTCTCCCAGTCTATGTCTTTTGATTGGGGAGTTGAGACCATTAATATTTAAGGTCATTATTGAGAGATGTGCGTTGTTTCCTTTCAACTTATTTTTTGTTTGCACTCTTGGTCTAGGTATTTATTTACTCTGTTATGCTTTTGTTAATTTCTCTCTTGGGTTGCTTGAGGATACTTGCTCCTTTCCTTGAATTGCTCCATTTCTTTGAATTGCTTCAAGTGTTTTCCGAAGTGTTGTTTTTTTTTGACATGTGTTCTTTCATTTTGTTTATGTCATGAAAGATTTTTTTTCTCCTTCAACTATGATTGAGCTGGGTAAAGTAATCTGGGCTGGCATCTAAAGTCATTTAGCACTTGGAATACTTTGGTCCATGTTCTTCTGGCTTTCATAGTTTGCACTGAGAAGTCAGCTGTGATTCTGATGGGTTTCCCATCACATGTAACTTGTTGTTTTCCTCTTGTGGCTTTCAGTATTTTGTGCTTGTTTTGAGCATCTAGTGTTTTAACTATGATATGGTGTGGGGAATTTCTTTTCTGGTCTTGTCTATTTGGTGTTCTATGTGCTTCTTGTATTTGTATGGGTTTATCTTTTTTCAGTTTGGGGAAATTTTCTTCTATTATTCTGTTGAAGATCTGATCAATACCATTCTCTTGGGATTTTTCTCCTTCCTCTATCCCTATGATACAGAGGTTTGGTCTTTTCATAGTGTCCCGTATTTCCTTGTTGTTCCACTCTTGTGGGTTTTTTTAAATTTTTCATAATCTTTACTTGAGGTTTCTAGCTGTGCTGTATTATCCTATAAGTCTGATATACTATTTTCTGCTTCATCCATTCTGCTTCTGAGGCTTTTTCCCATTCTTTTCCTGCTGATTGGATGAACGTTCAATTTCCTTTTTCATTTCATCTTGTGACTTCTTCAGTATTTCTACTTCCTTTTGGAACTTTTCATTTTTTTTCTCGTAGCTCCTTGCTTCGCTGGTCAGTTTCTTTTTTCCTTTCAGCCTGAGATCTTTTCGGTGTTTCCACTTCCTTCTGGAGTTTATTATTCTCTCCCTTTAGCTCTTTTCAGAGTTTGCATTTCTCTTCCTCTAGTCCTTTTTGGAGTTTGTATTTCTCTTCCTCTAGTTCTTTTTGGAGTTTGTCAATCTCTCCCTTTATTTCTTTCCAGAGTTTATCATTCTTTCCTTCTAGTTCCTTCATGAGTTTTTTGTTCTCTCCCTTTAGTTCTCTGATTTGTTCTTTATAGTCTTTGAATATGTCTACAATTGTTCTTCTAAAGTTGGTGTCTTGGTTTCCTTCAGGGGAGATCTTGTTGTTGGGATCTTCTACAGGACTGGTTGAATTCAGTGGGGATTTATTATGAGCTTTTCCCATATTGTCTTTCCATTGTGTCTTTAGCATGTGGATTTTTTTCCTTTTGTTTGTTTATTGGCTTCTGTTGCTAATCTCAAATGTTAATATGGAGGACTGGTTGGTCACTCAGTTTGCTTCCTGCTGGTTTCTTCCTCAGCTTTGTCTGTGCAGCCTAGAATCACTGACACTGCTGGATCTTCCCAACCACAGTAAACCACAGCACCAACAGCTTATACTTTTCACCACAGTACCAGTAGCTTGGGTGGGGGTGTTATGTTTTTGGTCCAAGTGCCAGACCCCACCTGTCACTGAGTGTGTGTGCCACTGTCTGTCCCTCTATCAATGCACACAGTTCCTCTCTATGGTTCTAGTGGTGGGTGGCGGATGCCCAGGGTGGGCAGCAAGCTTGCGCACCAGACACCCACCTGGCCGATGAGTTGCAGAACATCTTTTGATTGTAGAATTCTTCTTTTCTAATATTTTATATTTTAATTTAATATATTTATGAATATATGATTGTATTGCCTGCATATATATATATATATATAGAGATGATATATATATTATGTGTGTGTGTGTGTATTGCCTGCATGTATTTGAGTGGTGCAATACCTATGGAGATCAGAAGAGGGCATTGGATCCCTTGGAGCTGGAGTTACAGGTTGTAACTCCGTGTTACTGCATGTGTGTGCTGGACACCAAACCCAGGTCCTCTGCAAGAGCAGCCAGTGCTCTTAACTACTGAGCCATCTTTCCAGCCCTTGATTCTAGAATTCAATGCCCATATTTTTATATTGAAAAGCAAGTTTGGATTCAGAAGTCTATATATTATAAACTATGTCTAAAAGTGACTCTTTATAAGAGGATGAAAACAGAAATGAATCCAGTGAAACTATATGTGAAGAAATAACAAAGAAGTGAAAACCACTTGTGGTTAAGTACAAATAACTTTTTTATTATATAAGGAACTTTCATAATAATATGAACTAAAATCCCAAGCATCTGTCACATGGGCATTGGTAGAGGTTAGGGACAAAGCTTAGAAAAATTAAAGTGTACCATGACTTTAAAATTGCTCTGGAGGAAATAGAGTTACTAATTAGCTAGTTCCAGACTTACAAAGAACCCAAAACTATAACTAATAACAGAATTACCTCACAGAGGGACACTTAGTTAATGATGTTTGCCCATAATAGCTCTCAGAAAGAAATAAACCATTTTCTGGATACAACTTCTTTTTTTTATTCTATAATGACTTTTTCACCAAAACATCCACTCAACAACACACACACACACACACACACACACACACACACACACACACACGGAAAGAAACATTAAGTATGTACTCTCTAAGACGTGGTATTGTAACATTACAGTTTTAGGCAAAGATGTATTATTTAGCAATTTACTAGACACAGTTTGTAGTCAGAGAATCTCATATGGAATAAGTTTAAAATATGGGTTATAGTTCAATGAACCAAAATATTTTATTTGTGAATATTTGCCAAGGAAGAAGGACACAAGGTATCTGCTTCTTCAATGGGCTGTTGAATATATGTGATTTTCCCATGCTTCAACAGCCCCTTGAATTTAGCTTTTATTTCCTTAAATAGATATTTCTCTGTTCTTTTGTATTTAAAAGAGGTCGAGCACCAGATACCAATATGAACTCGAAAATGTTAACAAAGTGCAGGATGATGAATGTTCCTTCCCAAGAGTTGCCCTTTGTGCCTCTCCACCAACTGCACTCTAAATTTTCTCTACACCCTTTGGCTAGTATAATAAGCATGGATACCATTATTTATTTAGTGATTTTGAATTATTGTTTGTATGTTATATGAAGTCACTTAACTGTTCAATAAATTCATTTTTCTGTTTGTCCTGACTGGGAGTCTCTCAAGCTGAAATGGAGCACAGGCAATTTTTCCCTTAAAATGAATAGATTGGCATTCTTCCATTTTAGATTTGACACCTACTAAGCTCAGAAAAGGTGGGGCAACTTAACAATCAACAACTGTTCTTAAAGCCAGCACAAAACAGGCCACAGAGTAAATGCCCCTCCCAAGTCTGGAGAAATGGGTCCATCCGAGAGATGCAGCACTAGAGAGCTGCTGATCATAATGTAGTTTTTTTGTTTGTTTGTTTGTTTTGTTTGTTTGGTCTTTTTGAGACAGAGTCTCCCGGTAGCCCCAGGTGTCCTGGAGCTCACTCTGTAGACCAGGCTGGCCTTGAACTCACAAAGATCCACCTGCCTCTGACTCCAGAGTGCTAGGATTAAAGGCGTGTGCCACCATGCCCGGCGCCACCACTCCTGGCTTAAAGACGGTTCTTAGCCACCATGTGGCTGGGATTAAAGGCGTGCAATTGTAATGATTATAATGTGATTGTATAGGGAGTTTATCTTATTTGCATCTCCAAATACCTTCAGTGCAGGTCCATCCACTAGATCTCTGGTTAACCTGCCAAGAGTAAACACCTTTTGAAAGAGACTGACTCTCAGCCTCCCAGCAACCATTGGTTGTCAGTAGCTCCTAAGGTAAGGTTAGTTTCTTACCCACTTCCCTGCATCTATCCTGAGACATTGTCTAGCTTAATCTTTTTTTTAATTTTTTTTGGTCTTTTTCAGGCTGGGCTTGAACTCACAGAGATAGCCTGTCTCTGCCTCCTGAGTGCTAGGATCAAAGACAGGAGCCACCACACCTGGCTTAAAGACGGTTCTTAGCCACCATGTGGGTGCTGGGAATCGAACCCAGGTCCTCTGCAAGAGCAGTCAGTGCTCTTAACTGCTAAGCTATCTCTGCAGCCCCTGGCTTGATCTTATGTGGGACTTATACATGCAGTCATCAATGCTGTGAGTTCATATAAGCAAATGACTGGAAATCTGTTTCCTCATGACTACCGCCTGTGGCTCTTACAATCTTTCTGATCCTTCTTCTACTGAGCCTTAGGAGGCAGCAGTCTGATATAGATGTCCTAGTTCCTGTTCAGAGATAAGCAGTCTGCAATCCCTTTTTCTCTCCACACTGGCCAAATGAGGTTTTCTCTGTTAGTCAACACCATCAGCTGTATAAGGAAGCTTCTTTGCTAAGAGTTGGGGGATGCATTCGTCTATGGTTGTAACAGTATTTCAACCTGATCAACAACCTCAAGAGAGTCCATTCCTGGCACTGGGGTCTTATTTTGTTAGCCCCCCAACTCATTCAATAACTCTTTTAATCTATTTTTATCATGTATATGTATGTACTTCAAGAAGCTTCTATGGCACTAGGTTTCCATATGCTTTTTCTGAAGGCCTTTAGTATTGGTTATCTTTCCCTTATTCCCTCCTCTGTCCTGTCTTCCCATCCCCCCCCATTTAACTCTTCTTACTCTATTATTTCTCTTTCCCCCTTTATATCACTGCATTCTACCTCCCTTCCCAGAAGTCCTCCCCCATGGCCATTTATTAGTATCTTGACTTATGTGGATTTTCGCATTGAAACAGGCACATCTAAGATTTCAATGTTAGCATCCAGCTATAAGAACATGGGTCATTTGTCTTTTTTGGTCTGGGATATCTCACTCAGGAGTATTGTTTGTACTTCCATCCAGCTACCTAAAATTTTTATAATTTAGAGTCCAACAATTGATAAATGGGACAGCATGAAACTCAAAAGCTTCTACAGCTAGAGCTCTAATGGAGAGTTAGTATCTAGAATATACAAAGAACTGAAAAAAAAACTAAACATAAAAAACCCAACCCAATTAAAAATTGAAGCAAAGAACTGACTAGGTAATTCTCTAAAAATGAAATGCAACTGGCTGAGAAATACTTTAAAAATGTTCAACACTTGTAATCATTAGGGAATTCAAAGTGAAACCACTTTGAGATTTCATCTCATCCCAGCCAGGATGGCTAAGGGCCAACAAACAAACAACAACAACAATATTGTTGAGGATGTGGAGACAGGGGAAACTCCTATCTACTGCTGTTGGGAATGCAAATTCTGTAGCCATTATGGAAATCACTGTGCAAACTGCTCCAAAGCTTGAATTTGATGTACCATATAATCCAGCCATACCACTCTTGGGCATATACCCCAAAGACTCTATACCCTACTACAGAAATTCATCTTCATCCATGTTCATTTCTCCACTTTTTATAATAGCCAGAAATTGGAAACAACCTGAATGTCCATCATCTGATGAATAGATAGCAAAGATGTGGTACATATACACAATGTGATAATATCCAGCTCAAGAAACTTTTATACAACCTTAAGTAGATAGGTATTTAAATAGGAAACAGATCAAGCATTTACTTATGATAAATCATAAATTCATTTTAAAACAATTCTTTAGAAAGCATACAAAATTTACCACTTACTAAGTATGAAAGAAAATCCCCCAAACAAATGAGATGGATATGCTTTCTGTTAAAAAAGTCAAGATTCTGTTAAATCTTCACTGAATACTTGATGCTTCAGATCACAGAGCACATTCAAGATTCTTCAGAGCTGATCAATACTTTGATTCTTTACCTATCGGTGTTATATAAATGGCTATTTTAGAACTTTAGGAAGTGTTGTCATAATCCCAGCCAAAATTCATTTAAGGATTTTTATGAAATCCAAGTCAGCAGCTCAAACAGCAAGTTTTTAAATCGAACATATTAACATAATATAATCTAATGATATTCTGATTTGATACTTACATGCTGCGGAAGGACACTAGAAGGATAGGAAATATCTGTTTTCTGTAATCAAACCATTCTGTTTATTTAGGAATAAAAATCTTTGAACAGAGTGTCAGCTCCATAGTTCATAACAATAGCCTTCAATCTGAGCCAAAGTGTCTGGGGGAAGCATTTGTTGGTGATACATGGCATAGCAGCATATGCAGTACAGAGTGTGCATGTTTTATGTTCAAAAACAAACCTGCAGTGATGCCACATGAAGCAATGCATGAGTGCTACCAGAAGGCCTCCAGTTCATTATGTATTTGTTGTTTAATTAATCTTGGTCAGTGTTCATTCTGAAACTTTATAGTATTGCCAATTTATTTTTTCTGACAGCCATAATCCTACATGTGGTTGTGACCTGCAGTTTAAAAAGCTGGGCCCAGGGCTGGAGAGATGGCTCAGTGGTTAAGAGCACCAACTGCTCTTGCAGAGGACCCGGGTTTGATTCCCAGCACCCATACGGCAGCTAAGAACTATCTCTAAGCCAGGCGTGGTGGCACACTCCTTTAATCCTAGCACTCAGGAGGCAGAGGCAGAGGGATCTCTGTGAGTTCAGGGCCAGCCCGATCTACATAGTCAGTTCCAGGCCAGCTATAGGGAGACCCTGTCTCAAAAAGATAAATAAATAAATAAATAAATAAATAAATAAATAAATAAATAGCTGAGCCCTAAGGAACAATTTCCACCTAATACTTCACTAACAAGTCTTCAGTAGAGTAAATGAAGACAAGATAAAAGCAAAGCTGTTAGGAATCAAAAGTAGTGGCAAAAATAATATCTTAGGCTGGAAAAAAGGTTCAGCAGTTAAGAGCACTGGCTACTCTTACAGAGGAACTGGATTTAGTTCCCAACACCCACATGGCAGTTAACAACATCTCTAACTCCAGTTCTGGAGACTCTGATGCCCTCTTCTGGCCTTCACAGGCACTACATGCACATGATACACTACATATATGCAGGCAAAGATCCATACACATAAAAAAGTGAAAATAAATAAGCCAAAGTAACTTTTTTAGTTTTTTTTAAATTTTATGTGTATTAGTGTTATGCTGCATGAGTGTAAGTGCACCTGTGTTGTGCAATGCCCACAGAGGACAGAAGAGGGTGCCACATCCCCTGGAACTGGAATTAAAAACAGTTGTTAGCTGCCTTGTGAGTGCTGGGATTTGAACCCTGGTTTTTTGCAAGAGCAGCCAGGACTCTTAACCCCTGAGGCATCTTTCCAGCCCCCAAATAAAAGTTGATTTAGAAAAAGAAACAATGTTTTTAACAAGCTTACTGATATACTCAATTTAGTTTTGTAAAATTCAGTAAACAGGAAGATAAATCATTGGCAACTCTGAAACAAACCTAAGGGAACTTAATAGCAGAAATTAATCCAAGAACGGTAAAGAGACATCTGTAACTAGAGCACTAGAAGGGGGAGAAAGAAGAAATTTTAGAAGTAGCCATGGAGGAGGTGTGAGTAAAATTAATGACAGACACTAAGCCATGGTTTCAGAAGCCCAGAAACATCAAGCAGATAGAAAACAACAGCAACAATAGCCCAGTGGCATCACAGTCAACTGCAGAAAAATAAAGGTGGACAAAGACAGAGGGGGCAGAAATCCATCACTGTCAGGAACAAGAAATGCACAGACAGACATCTCTTGAGAATTCATGTAACCAAGAAGAGGGAGCCATGAATTAGTGAATGTGCTATCAAAGAAAGAATACATGGAATCCTTTTTTAATAAAATATTTTATTGATGTTTTGTGTATTTCATACATCACTTCTCAGTCCAGTTTAGAAACATTTCCTTTTCCATGTCCCCCACACCACCCCAGTTCCTGCATTCTACCATACATATCTTGCATCTTTTTCTCAGTCTTTTTAGTTTTTCTCTGCACAAGTTTGTGGTTTGGGCAGAAGTTAACTGTTTCAGTCCATTCTTTTTTTTATATATATATACCTAGCAAAACTATGCTTCAAAGGTAGAGAAGAACACATGTCCCATGAAAACACTAAGGAAATTGTTGCCAGTGATGCAGTCCTGTAAAGAGTATTATTACAAGTTCCTCAGATAGATAGGTGGTTATATAGGTCCTAGATTTGAATCTTTTATTCCTCTTAATTCACCTAAAAGAAAACTATTTTGTAAAGAAACAGTAATGTAATGCATTATGTAACTGAAGCATATGGATAAGGAAACTACATTGCCAAAACTTCATAAAGGAATTGGGAATATTTTGCTATAAAACTCCTATACTGCCCATGAAGTACTGTAGTGTCTCTCTCTCTCTCTCTCTCTCTCTCTCTCTCTCTCTCTCTCTCTCTCTCTCTCCCTCTCTCCCCTTCACTTTACACATAAACACACACACACACACACACACACACACACAACCTTGAGGTAGTCACTAAAAACATGTAAAAAGGAAATATAAATGCTACCTTAAGAGAGGAGATAAAGGAGAATTCTGTAAAATGTAAAGCTAGAGAAGATAGAAAATGGGATAAAAAGAAGTAAAGGATAGCCGGGCGTGGTGGCACATTCCTTTAATCCTAGCACTTGGGAGGCAGAGGCAGGCGGATCTTTATGAGTTCAAAGCCAGCCTGGTCTACAGAGTGAGTTCCAGAACAGCTGGGACTACAGGGAGACACTGTCTCAAAACAACAACAACAACAACAACAAAAAGGAGTAATGAATAAATATAATTATAATAATTAGAAATCTTTTATTCTGATCTGAGAAATAGACTAATTATACACCATTATAAATATAAAAATTTAAGGGGAAAGAGAGATACAGAAAAACAAATTTTGACACAAATTAAAAGAAAACTGGAGTTGCTGTATTAGGTTTAGATAAAACAGACTTGCAGACAGGAACAACTGTGAAGAATAAAAAGGGGCCTTACATAGGGACAGGGAGGTCAGTTCCCCAAAGGGGACATAATGCCCATAATTGTGTAAATATGTAACAGAGCTTCAAAATATACAAGGTAAATACACAAATCTAACATTATATTTGGAAACTAAAACACACCTTTATCAGTAACTGACAGACGAAGCATTCTGAAAAGCAGTAAAAGCCCCTGGAACAGTACCATCAATCAATTTGATCCAATTGACAATGTGGAGCATGATCCATCAAAAGGCAATAGAATGCACACTCTCTCAAATACACATGAGCCATCTACTACAGGCGTTCACATAGCTTACATTTAAAATAAAATAAAAGTTATATGAGGCATACTTTTCTAAACACATTTCTAAATAATAATAGGATCTAAAGAGAGGGTTTCAAAAAATTTTAACTACTTTAAGCAATGTTATGATATAATTTTGCAAAATTCATAAGGTAAGAGCAAAGGCGGTGTCTAGAGGGACTATAGTGCTAGAAAAGATAGAAAGTGGTGTAAAAAGAAGCAAAGAATAAATATAATAATTAGAAATCTGTTTTTCATATACAGCACGAAAGCATGTATAGCATATAATTAAAGATTTAAATTCAATCACCTAAATATTTACCTAAGAAAATTAGAAAAAAATTAAAACTAAGGTAAACAGAAGAAAGCATGTTACAAAAGCTGAATAGGAAATCAATAAAAACTGAACAAAGAAAACAACAGAAAAATATCAGTTTTTCTTTGATAAGATAATAAAAATTTGTCAGCCTCTTAAATAAGCTTAGACTAGAGAAAAATTAATACAATTACCAGCACTGGGAATGGCAGGGTCATCCTTGCTACTGCCAGTGATCTACATAAAGGATAACAAAATACTATGAAAAGGTTATTTGATGGTTTGGATGAAATGCACCACCATCTTTAACAACATGCGCTATCACAATCCACTCAAGGAGAATTAAGTCACCAGAACAACACTGTGAGATCAAAGGGGTTGAGTCCTTACAAATCTTTCCAAATGGAAATCACCTCGATTAATATTCAGGAAGAAATAATACTGATTGCCCAAAAATCTCTTTAAGAAAATGAAAGGGAACACCTCTCAAATAATTTATAGGGACTGCTTAAGCATAATAGAAAAGCCAACTAAAGACACTTTAAGAAAGAAACTATAGATTACTGCATCTCATAGACAAAAGGATTCTTACCAAAATATTAGTCAGTAGACCTTGGAAATAAAAATGGATGACATATCAGTACAAAGTGAGACTCATTCCAGGAAGTCAAGGCTAGTGAATGCAATTCACTGCACTGCAAACTGAAAGAGAGAGAGAGAGAGAGAGAGAGAGAGAGAGAGAGAGAGAGAGAGACCCAATAGATACAGAAATTACAAATTTCAGCATTCATTTACAGTTTATCAAAAACAACTAGAACTAAGGGAATTTCCTTATTCTAGTAAAAGACACGTGAATGAACCCTAACAGTTACCATTCTGAGATAGTAAGCACCTTCTTCTTAGGTTTGGGACCAACACCAGAGTGTCCTGTAAAAGGGGCTGTTTATCCTTAATGCAGGACCCTTGATAGGGAAGTAATTGGAAAAAATAGAAGTTAGAAAAAAATGGAACTGTCTTCATTCACAGATGACCTAGTGACTACGTAGAAAACCCTAAAGATTCTGTAAAACCAACAACGAATGAATAAGAAAATTCTTGGAACTAAGAAATAAGTATAACCAGGTTATAGTGTGTTCTAGTTTGCTTTCAATTGCTGTGACAAAACACTCTGAGCAATACCAACTTGGGAAGGAAAGTATTTATTCATCTTACATCTCACAGTTCATCACTTACAGAGCCCAAGGTAGGAACTCAGGGCAGGAATCTAGAGGCAGGAGCTGAAGCAAAGACCATGGAGGAACACTGCTTACTGGCTTACTGCCCTGGACCATGCTCAGTCTGCTTTCTTATACAATACACAACAGCCTGCCCAGGGTGGGGTAGCACCACCCACAGTGATCTAGGCCCTCCCATATTACTCAGCAATCAAGAAAATACCCCCATAGACATGGCCACAAGCCAGTTCAATGGAGACAGTTCCCCAATTGAGGCTCCCTCAAGCTATGTGTGTCAAGTCGACACTAAAGCTATCCAGCACATAAGGGTATATGGTCAATATATAAAAACCAATTATTTTTCTATACACCAGTCATGGAACAATTTTGACTTAATTATTTTTAGTATTATTTTCAATATCACCAAAAAAAGAAAGATTAAATCAACAAAGGATTTATTTTTTTTTTAAGTTTTTTTTTTTATTAATTTTTATTTATTTCTGTATGTGTACTAATGTATTGTCTGCATGCAAGTCTGTGCACCCGTGTCGTGCAATGCCGCGGAGGTCAGAAGTGGGCGTCGGATTCCCCTGGAGCTGGAGTTCTCCTGGAGTTGGAGTTTCAGACGGTTCTCAGCCGCCATGTGGGTGCTGGGGATCGAACCCGGGTCCTCTGCAAGAGCGGTCGGCGCTCTTAACCGCTAGGCCATAACTCCAGCCGCTTTAAACAAAGGATTTAATCATCAAGACACAGAATCCAACACAAACATTACAAGTCCCGAAAGAAAGAAGAAAAATTATATTGTATATTTATCCTTTCCTCTTGATTGGATGAGGTTTTAAAAATGATTCCTTTTCCTTTTCATTCTCATTGATTTCTTCTATGTATTTTCCACTTCTTTTGGGAGCTTTTCATCTCTTCTTCGGGTGCTCCTTATTTTGCGGGTTGGGATCTTTTCACAAGTGTTTCCACTTCCTTCCGAAGTTTTTTTCTTTTTTCTTCCCCTCCCTCTAGTTTTCGTTTCTCCGAGCCTTTTCCACTTTGGTTTTAACTCTTTCCCCTCCTCTTCTTTTCTTTTATTTCATTTTCTTTTCCGAAGTTTGTCATTGTCTCCCTGCGAAAGCGTCCCCCCCAATAGGCTTTTAAGTATTCAGACATTTTGTCTCAGGTGGTGGCCAGGTTTCTGGAGGTACTTAGAAGGGTGGCTTGCTGAAGGAAAGTTTTACAAAATCATTACAGGCAGGCTGTGATGAGTTTAACTTAAAGGCCTTGCGGTACTCCAATCCTCTTCTCTCCTGGCCCCTTCTCTGCCTCTCTACTCTTCTGATGTATGTGAACCTTGGTTTGCTGCTCCATCCTCCGGCAACATGTCTCCCCACCAATGACCACAATTCCCTGGAACAATCAATTGCTAAGCTCAATAAATCTTCTTTTTATACAGTCCCTTGGTCTTGGTGGTTTTATCACAGCAACATCACACAAGAAAGTGACTAATACAACTTATTTGTGTACCAGAGAGTGGGCTGTGGCTGTGAAGAACCTGACCCATGTGGCTGTTTTGGAGAAATGTGGAAGCTGGAAACTTTGGGCTAGAAAAGCTGTTGACCTACTTTAAGCAGAGCTTAAATGGGCCATCTAGTAGAGAAGCGCATTTGGAAGAAAGCATTGCTGGCAAAAAAAAATGTAGTCGTTCCAGAGGAAAATAAAGACTTACACAGCAACTGGGATATTTTGATAGAGAGTATGGCAGCAGTTTGCCCACAAGCCAAATTGCTTGCCTGATGCTAAGTTGAAAAGCAAGGGACTAATGTCTTTGGCAGAGGTTATTTCAAGACAGCTTACTGTAGAAAATGGTGGCATTGCGTGCGATGGTTAATCCTGGGTGGTCAACTTGGACTAGGACTAAGGAACAACTAAAGACAAGGGTCTTATCTGATTGGACCACCACAACCCGGTTTGGCCCACCCAAATGTGGGTGTTACCTTCTGCCGGCAGGCAGTATTTTAAGTGCCACGGCCAGCAGGAGCTGGTCCCCTTTTCTCCTCGCTGGCTTCTTTCTCTCATCTGGTGAGTTTGTCTGACTGATGTGATCAACACTTTACGATCCCAGCTGTACTGAGATGGGCAGATCTTGGAATCCATTCAGGCCTTCGCACTAGACTGGGACTCCTGGACATCCAGCCTATGCCGACTGAGCAGTTCCTGGGATTCCCGGCCTCTCCAGTCAGCGCTACTGTTGAGACTCACTGGTTTTCACTGAGCCACATCAATAAATTGATATATTAGTATATATATTCCATCCTGTTGCTTCTGTTTCTTTAGAAAACCCTGACTAATCTAGAAACTGGTACCAGAATTCGGTTCTAGAGAACCACGAATGAAAGTGCCCCATGAATTTCTTTAGTTTTTGTGCCTTGTTCCGCTCCTCATGTCGCATCCGCTCTCCAACTCCCCACTGCAAGCCACCGAGACTTGTTGACTGGAACGGCTACTTCACGCCCTGTTGTGAATGAAGAGGATTATTGCTAATGACTTTGGGAAGACTACTTTGATCTTAATTTTTATGAAGATCTCATCGGTATCCATTGGACTCACTAACCTAAATTTCCTCTTGTGAGAAGCAAGGATTTTAGCGACTCTATATATAAAAATCCGTTGTCAAGGAGACCGTGCGGTACATCACTAATCCCCCCCCCTCTACACACAATTATATACATGGAAATATACTTGAATGCTGTATGTTTGTCCCTGGTTGTTCCTCCTAGCGCCTTATGCCTCTGGGATTATTTCTAAATGATAGAGGAAAATATTGGCAGCTTGGTGATAAAAAATGACCAGCTCCGGATTTGAAAAAAAACAGTTTATAGCTTGTGCTATAGAGTCGCCTGCTAGCGCGACAGAGACGTGTCATGTACTCGTCTGGTTCAGCCTAAACGATGCTGTACAAGCAGCCATGAAACCTCGCAACCCTCGCCACGCAGCCGCCTTACTCCTCATCCTTGTGTTGGCTGATTTACCAAACCTTGCCCGCAACATTACATTCCCCCATGCCACGATAAAGTGTGCTTGTCGCAGTTTTAAAGTAAGACGCACTGGTGGGCGTTCAACGGGTGGGAGACCCTGCTGAAACTTGGGATGGAGATACGTGGGAGAACCACGATGATGATGATTTTGAACCTCGGATTCTGAGGGATTTACTTATCTGAGGAATTAATCTCACCACCCTCAGCAGAGAATCCACACCCGCCCTGAAGTAATCCCTGCTCCCCACCCTTGCCTGAGGAATTTAATCCCCCCTCCCAGTGGCAGCTGATTTGTTCCCCTCAGGGCCCAACAGTTGTTGCCTCTTAGACCTATAACCAGATTGAAAGCTAAGCAGGCCCCTCAAGGTGAGCTAGAAAGTGTGGTCCAAGAGGAGGTTGTGATTATATCCTACTAAAGAAATTAATGAGTTGCTGATTCATTCTGGCAGAAGACTAAGGAATATGTGTGGAAATGGATTTTTAAGGGTGTGAGATAATAGTGGAATGGAAGGAATATAAAATTGGAACATACTGAGTTTATCGATATAAGCCCACTGAGTAACAGATAAAGTCAGCACTGATAAGTTTAACATTGGAAGCTCGAGCAGTTAAAACAGGTGTTAAAAGTTTATTATTTGAGGCTATGGTGGGCCCTGGTTTGGCTTGCTTGTATTATGTCACGAAAAACCCTGTGTACCTAACTACACAGAGACCGTTTAGAGGATGTTCTGATCTTACTTGGCTCTTTAGTATTGATTGATTTAGGGATTTGGCTGGGTCAGGGCGTCATGGGCTCTGCTCGACGTGGACTTTAAGACGTGTAAACACCCTACATTCTCCAAATATTGAGGACCCAGAGGATGCATGCCATTCTACGTAACTTTTATAAGATGGATGAAGTTATCCATTGAGGCCGAGATCCACTCAAAATCAAACCTCTGACGCTCTTCTCATTGTGTCTGACCTTCTCTTTCCGCTATTGATCGATTCCCTTAAAGTTAGAGAAGTTGTTGGATCTCTTTTGCAAAATTTTATTATATCGTACACGTTAATACATTTTTATGTTTTCGGTGGTCTCAATATCACGGTTTGAGACTACGACCATCAGATCGCTAGACATGTCGCTTGGCCACGCCTCGTTACCTTCTCTTCCTATCTTTCTTGTGTTTCTTGTTATCAGGTTGCGGACCCGTGTCATATTCCGTCGGTTTTGCGTGCTTTTGCCACTCTGCCTTATTCCGCAGCTCAGGAAGGCCACAGTATGACGTGTTAGTTTACCGTTCTAATTATAAATGAATGGCTTGGCGAAAGGCCAAAAAAATCTTAATTACCTATGATGGTATGACCCAAAATGCTCTTTGGAACTGGCTTAATAATCATGGCATTCCCAGGACACCAAATTATCATATTTTAGAATGTCCTTTACTCCTTAAGTTTTTTATTGATCTGTATTAAGCCCGTAAAAAAGCTCTAGAAATCCAATGACAGGAAATGTCAATCATTTCGATTTTATAGCGCTACGCATTAATCCACTACCCAACGTTGGCACCCGGTTTTTCGCCAGGCATCTTGTAGTCAGTTCACCACGACCAGTAATTCCCCGTTGAACTGCAAGGACGGTGCCTGTTTTTGCGTTGTCCCACATTGTGAGTGCATTAGGTATTATGTTGTCACCCAAGTAATAAAGATGCTTGTTTGGCTGTGCTATTGCTCTTCTCACTTCCTCCCGTCCGACCTCTATTCCTCAGCAGGGTTCACTTACTGCTCTGGCGTTCTTACCCAGGCGTATAGCTGTACTCAACTGGGTGACATATGAGAAGTATTAATGCCGCACTTTGTTTATGCCCCTGGTGCACCCTGCGCTTTATCTGGCCACCCTACTTTTCGGTCACCTGTATCTCTTTTTTCCTTTCCGTTCGTCGTATTTTTCTACTGTCCACTCACCCCACAGCGCTAGGCACCACTCTTCACAATATGCTATTGTGGCCCCTCTGCAGCGCGTCTAAAAGAGTTGCGGGACGTACTGCGAGCTGAGTCATGGCTGTTTAATTATGGCTGTTTTGGGTCTAAGTTCCCCAACCTCCGGGCTGGGGCCCTTTTTCACCTTTACAACATGTGGGTTCTTTTTACACGATTATGCATCTCTCGTTGAGTGTTAGGTATTTCCCCGAGTCCCAGAATGTTATAAATTGGGCATTTTTAGATTATAAGTAGAATATTTGGCAGGAATCTCCACATTGGTTCCCTGACCTTGTGGGATTGCTGAGGGCCTCACCTCTCTATGGTCAGAAAGCCTAAATGGAATAATTCATGGGTGTTGCTTCTTTCCCAGGATCAAAATGTGAATCCCAAATAACAGTAGCCGTAACTCAATCCCCCTGCCCGTATGTGCCCCGCCTCACTTGTCAGAGCTTAATGTTTCCATCTATCCATAGGATTTGAAATATGATTGCAGGTGTGGTGCTTCCTACCACATTCTCCACTCGCTTAATTATGATTCCCCCCAATTTTGGCACCCCTCCCCTGCGCAAAAAAAACCAGATGGATCATGGAGAGAATGACAGTTGACTATCGACAACTCAACCAAGTAAAGACACCAATTGCAGCCGCTTTACCAGATGTGATGTCCTTATTTGTATGTACCAGAGTGTGGCGCGCACACACACACACGCAGCAGATTAATATGTAGCAGTATTATATATGTCTCCGTCGGTTATCGCTGGTATGCAGCTTATTGTATTTAGGCCACATTGCTTTTCTTCTCCGGTTATCGCGGTTCATAAGGTACTCGACCAGAAGGAATCTTGCTCTCGCTGGGCAAGCGCCCAACAGGCTTATACCTTGTACTGTGCGTTACACTCAGGGGCGGTTAGTTGTTGTCTAAGAGCTCTAGTAGAGTTTGTGCCATATCTTAGTTAGAAGGGATCTTGCTCGCCTGACTCTTCCACAAATATCACACTGGTCCACTAAATTGATGATGTTATGCTGATAGGACCCAGATGAACAGGAGGTAGCAGATAGTCTAGGCTTGTTGGTAAACCATATGCGCATGAGAGGATGGGAAATATATCCAACTAAACAGTGGTGCAATAGGGCCATTTCTTTTCTACCTACGGTGAAGTTTTCGAGGCGTTAGTTGTGTTTGGTGTTTTGTTTTTTTAAGTAACTATATTTGCTAAGAGAGCATTCCTTGTAAGGTACAAGATATAAGTTGTTGCACCTGACCCCTCCCTCCACAATGAAAGAAGCACAACGTTTGGGGGGTCTTTTTGGATTCTGGAGGCAACACATTCTCATCTGGGTGTGTTACTGACATATGATTCAGGTGGACCCTCGCTTCTTTTTACGAAAGAGAGATGAGTTGGGGTTGGAACAGGATAAGGGCTCTTCAAACACAGGCTCCATCGGCTCCTTTTCAAGTGCTAGTGCCTGCCTCTGCACCTCGCGCGCCATTATGATCCAGCAGACCCAATGTTGTTTGAGGTATCAGTGGCAGATCGAGATGCTGTCTGGTGTCTTTGTGGCAGGCTCCCATAGGGGAATCACAGCGGAGGCCCTTGCGATTTTGGACCAAGGCTCTACCTTCATCTACAAACAACTATTCTCCTTTTGACCGATATATAGCCTTTTAGTCCTGTGCTTTTATTGGCCTTAGTGGAAAACTGAAACATTTGACAATTGGGCCACACCCCAACTCGACCTTATCGGTACCTGAGCTCCCCATTCCACGCGAGTCTGGTGTTTTCTGACCCACCAAGCCATAAGGTAGGACGTGCACAACAACAGTCGATTTTCAAATGGAAGTGGTACATATTGGACAGGGCCCGGGCAGGCCCTGAGGGACAAGCAAGCTACATGAAAAATTTGCCCAAATGCCTATTGTTCACACTCCTGTTACAATACCTCCTGTTCTTAAGTATGCACCTATGGCTTCATGGGGTTTGCCCTATGATCAGTTTGACTGAGGAAGAGAAGACATAGGGCCTGGTTTACTGATACTTCTGCCAGCATGCAGGCACCACCACTGCCCAGAGGTCGGCACACGCTTGGCATGTCCATTATAGCCTATTTCTGAGACAACCCTAACGGACACTGGTGAAGGAAAGTCTTCACAAGTGGGCAGAACTTCGGGCAATGCACATGATTGTGCATTTTCCCTGGAAGGAGAACTGGCCAGATGTTCAATTATATACTGATTCAGTGGCTGTAGCCACTGGTTTGGCTGGATGGTCAGGGGATCCATGCTCTGGAAGGGATCGCGATGACTGGGTTTCTCTTTTTGGAAAATTGGTGAGATAAGACATTTGGGGAAGAAGTATGTGGATAGAGCTCTCTTAATTATCAAAGGATGTTTTGACGATTATCTTGTGTCTCATGCTAAGATGCTCATCCCATCCAGGTGATCCTGAGCCAGGAGTGGATGAGTTTAATACTCAACGTAGATCGGATGACTCTATTCTGTGATACGTAGCCTCTCTTTCCATCTATCCCCTTTGTTGCTTGATGGGCCCATGAAGAAAGTGGTCACTGTGGCAGAGATGGAGGTTATGCCTTGGCTCAACAGCATGGACTCCCACTCACTAAGGCTGATCTGGCTACATCTGTTGCCGAGTGCCAGATTTGCCAACAGCAGATCACAACATTGAGCCCCCGATATGGTGCTATTCCCTTGGGTGACCAGCCAGCAACCTGCTGCAGGTTGACTACATGGACCACTTCCATCATGGAGGGGACCGCATTTTGTTCTTACAGGAATAGATTCTTATTCTGGTTATGGATTTGCCCTTTCCTGCATGTAATGCTTCTGCCAAAACTTACCATCCAGGGACTTACGGAATGCCTTATCAACCATCATGATATTCCTCACACCATCGCTTCTTACCAAGGAACTCACTTCACAACAAAAGAAGTGTGACAGTGGGCACATGGTCATCGCACACACACCACGCGCGCCTTTACTCTGTTTCCCACCACCCAGAAGCAGATGGCTTTATAGAATGATGGAATGGCCTATTGAAGACACAATTACAGTGCCAATTAGGTAGCAATACCCTGGAGGGCTGGCGCAAGGTTCTCCAGCAGGCAATATATGCTTTGACCTTCCATCAGCGTCCACTATATGGTTCTGTTTCTCCTATAGCCAGACTTCATGGGTCCAGGACCAAGGGGTGGAAGTGGGAATTATTCCACTCACTATCACCCTAGTGACCCAGTAGGAAAAATTTTGCTTCCTGTACCTACGACCTTACGTTCTGCTGGTCTAGAAGTTTTGGTCCAATGGGGGACGTGCTTTTGCCAGGAGATACAGCAAACGTTCCGTTGAACTGGAACCGCTAAGACTTCCCCCTGGCCACTTCCAGCTTCTACTGTTTTACCTTTACGCAACAGGCTAAGGACCCAGGAATTACCAGCTTTTGTAGAGGAGGAGTGATTGATCCGGACTACCATGGGGAAATTGGATTTTTTCTCCACAGTGGGGGCAAGGATGACCCTATGTGTCCTGGCAGGCAGGAGCTGCTGTTTTAGGCCGTCGCCTTCTGGTGCCTTATCTCATTGTCTAGTGATTAATAGCTCAATGGGAACAACTCCTTTTAATTCCGACAGTACCACACACATTTCAACCCTTCATTGATTCCAGCGACACACCAGCACATTTTGTCCTCTGTGCCACCCACACCACATTATATTTTATTTGTACACGCGCGCATGACCGGTGTCTTCCCTCCCATGGTGCGTACAGCATGCATTGGGCTATTCCAAGAGCCAAGACCTGCAAAGCTGCTTGCTGTTGTTGGAGGAAATACAGAATTGGTTGTAGAAGAAGGTAGTCTAAATATCAGCTGAGGCCACAAGACCAGTTGCAGAAATGTGGAATATCATCGATATTAACTTTTGTCCCATTTGGTTAAGAATGTGCAATATATATATATACATTATCTTCCTCGCTCTGCATCTCCCGCTCCGTTTTGTCGCCTATGCCTAGCCGTGCCGCTTTGTATTATCATCACGGCCGTGTTGTTGTGTGTGTGTTGTATTCGTGGTGTGTGTTGTGGATGAAACGGTACTTGTTGGCCCCCTATTTGAATGTGCATAAACTCGTAATGGAGTATTGTGTTAGAGTGTTGTTCCAACGGATGCTATCTCATGGGGTTATTAGATATCTGATCCAGGACTAAGTGTTCTTTAAGGACATTACCACCTACTTACTCTAAGATATAATGTTTGGCGATTGCACATGACTTGCCCCTCTTTCTCTTTTTCACTCTTTTGCCCTTATCTTCCCTCTTTTCCCTCTGTGTCCCCTTTCTTTTTCCTCCCGCTGTTTCCCTCTCTCCATCTTTTTCTCTTCTTATCTTTTTCTTATACTTCTTTTTTTCTTCGCTTCTTTTTTCTTCTTTTCTCTGCTTTGTTCTCCTTTTCCCCTTCTCTTTTGTCTTTTTTTTCTTGTCCCCCGTCTCCTTGTTTTCTCCTTTCCTTCTTTTTTTTTCCTCCTTTTTGCTTTCTTTTCCCTCTTTCCCTTTTTTCTCTCTTTCTCTCCCCTTCCTTTCTTCTTCCCCTCCCTCTTTTTGCCCTTTTTTCCTTTTTCCTATTTCTTTCCTCTCTTCTTTTCTCTTTTTGTTCTTTCTTTTTCCCCTCTATTCTCTTCTTTTTCTTTTTTTTTCCTTTTTTTTCGTTTTTTTTTTCTTTTCTTCCCTCTCCTTTTTGTTTCTTCTCTCCTTCTCTCCCTCCTTCTCCTTTTTTCCTTTTTCTCTCTCCTCCTCCCCTTTATTCCCCTTATTTTTCCTTTCCTCTTCTCTCCCTTCTTTTTCTTTTTTTCCCTCCTCCCTTCTTTCCCTTTTTATACTTATAACTCATCGTGAGTGGGTCATTCACCTTTATTTGAATACCCTGCCATCCTTGCATTATTGACATCTTTAAGCTTATCCCCCTGAGGTTCTCATTCTTATTTTCGCGGTGCCCAAAGTTTCTGTACTCAACGCGTCCTCGTGTTGCGCTACTGTGATGGTGTGTAATTTTTCTCTTTGTGTGTTTTGTTCTCCAATTCTTCGTGCTGTACCCTTCTCTTTTTAGTGGATAAGGAACAAATAAGAGAAACAGGGTCTTCTGATTGGACCAAAAAGGGTCTTCTGATTGGAACACCTCAACACGGATGGCCCACCACAAATGCGGGCGTTACCTTCTTCCAGCAGGCAGTATAAAAGGCCACGGCAGCAGGAGCTGGTCCCTTTTCCTCCTGCGGCCTGCTTCTCTCTTATCTGGTGAGTTGTCTTGCTGCGGTGATCAACCTTTCGGATCCCCAGCGTGTACTGAGACTGGCAGTCTCCTGGAATCCCTTCCGGCCTTCAGCACTCGACTGGGACTCCTGAGACATACAGCCTTGCAGACTGAGCAGTTCCCTGGATTCCCGGCCTCTCCAGTTCGGCGCTACTGTTGAGCTCCTTCACGTGAGCAAATCAATAAATTGTATATAGTTATATATATTCATCCTGTTGCTTCTGTTTCTTTAGAGAACCCTGACTAATACACGTGGCTATTAATGGTGAATACTGTACAGATCTACAGTGAAGAAGAGCAGATGGGGCAGAAAGAAATGCAGAATGTACAGTTTGGATCTGAAAACCGCACTAGGAAGATTAAAGGTGGGGCCAAGGCATGTGAAGGAGAGGTTCCTTTTGATAAGGAGATTAAAGTGATTAAGGAGAGGCCTAGCTATTTACAAATAAACAATGGAAAAAATGAGATTAAAGTGATTAAGGAGGGACCTCTAGATTTACAAGTAAACAACAAAAATAGTACCTTCAGAGCAAGACCATATTCAGCTAATCCTCCAACTTTTGAAAGGAAAATACTGAAAGGGTTTTCTGCTCCAACAAGTTCAGGGCAGAGAAAAGTTGCAAATGTGGTTGAAATAGGCCAGGGTTCATCCCAAACTTGCAGCCATACTTGGCAGTTTAATTCACGTGGTGCTGTCTTTAGAGGCATGAAGTTTGCAAGACTGAAGGGGTCATCAGTTCTTCCTCCATGGTTTCAGAGAGCAGCCGAGGCCAGGAAGAGTGCAGCAGGGGCATCACTGCATAAAGAAAGCCCTGATAGGCCATTGCGTGAAGCTGTGAATGTGAAGTCTGGTTGGCAGTGGAGACCCCAAGAAGACATTCGAGATGCCAGAGCTGTGAGATATTTGCCAAGGAGAGCTGCATACAGGGAGTGGTACCAGCCTAAGAAAGAGATGTATGTTGCAAGCAAAGCTGGAAGAGCTGAGCCATCTAAGCCCTTTGGAAGTCAAGTCCCAGAAGTCACACATGGAGCTACTGTACTTGGTGTTTGCCTTGCTGGTTTTCGGTCTTGTTTTGGTCCAGTATTTCCTCACTATGCCTCTATTCCTCCCTTTTGTTTATTTTTTTTGGTGTTGTTGTTGTTGTTGTTGTTGTTGTTGTTTTATGTGTATAAATGTACTGTTTTGCGTGTAGGTCTGTGCACCCATGTCGTGCAATGCCGCGGAGGTCAGAAGAGGGTCTCGGATTCCCCTGGAACTGGAGTTCTCCTGGAATAGGAGTTACAGATGGTTCTCAGCCACCATGTGGGTGCTGGGGATCAAACCTGGGTCCTCTGCAAGAGCGGTCGGCGCTCTTAACCGCTAGGCTATCTCTCCAGCCCTATTCCTCCCTTTTGGAATGGGAATATGTATTCAGTTCCACTGTATGTTGGGAGTCTGTAATTTGTCTTTTGATTTTACAGGAGCTTACAGTTAGATTGGCCTGTGTCTCAGAAGAGATTTTAGACTATAGACTTTTGAATAGAATTGAGACTAGTAAAGACTATGGGGACTTTTAAGGTTGGACTAAATGCATTTTCCATTTTATATGGTCAGGAGCCTATGGGGGCCAGGGAGTGGAATGTGGTGATTTGAATGAAAGTGTCCCCCCATAGACTTCAAGTATTCAGACATTTTGTCTCCAGTTGATGGCACTGTTCTTGGAGGTCTTAGGAGGTGTGGCATGCTGGAGGAAGTATGTCACTGGGGGCAGGCTTAGTGAGTTTAACAAGCCTTGAGGTCTCCAGTCTCTCTCTCTGCTTCCTGTGCTCATTGTGAGATGTGACCCTCAGCTTGCTGCTCCAGCCCAGGCCACCATGCTTCCCGCCACAATGTACTCTGATTCCCTGGAACCATCAATCATAAGCTCAAATAAACTCTTCCTTTTATAAGTTCCCTTGGTCATGGTGGTTTATCACAACAACAGAAAAGTGACTAATACACTCCCTCTAGGTTTTTCTTGAGTTTTTCATTCTCTTTCCTTAGTTCTTGGACTTGTTCTTTATATTCTTTAATTTCTCTGAATAGGTCTTCAATTGTTCCTCTGAGATCTGTTTTTTGGGTCACCCTCAGGGGGATCCCACTGTAGCAATCTCCTACACGGTTGGTAGAGCTTGGAGTGGAATTATCCTGCACCTTTCCCATGTTGTCCCATCATCGTGTCCCTGTCATGTGGGTTTTTTTTTTGCCTGTGCTTCAGGTGGTCCTGGCAGGCCCCTGATCTAACCACTGTGCACTCAAGTCCGAAATTTTTAATATTTTAAACAGATGGAAAGATACTCCACACTTTTGTTGGGTGCTTTGATTGTTGCTGTGAGCAAGTGCCTGACAGCAACAACCTGAGGGAGAAAGAGTTTTGTGGCTCTGGTTTACAGAGGATTCTGTCCATGGTGCTTCACCCTATGAGTGTGAGAAGACCATCACGGAGGTGGGAGTGTGTGGCAGAACAGCTTCCTCACCTCATGGTGAAGCAGAGAGGAATCCAGCACAGGGCCAAACTACCCCCAAGGATTTGCCCTCAGCGAACTATTTACTCCAGTTAGATCCCAACTCCTAAAGTTTCCAGAGCCTCCCTCCAAACAGTAGACCACAAAGCCAGAGACCAAGCACTGGACACAGAAGCCTGTGGAATCACTTTCTATTCAATCCATGATGGCATGCATATAGGACTCAGTTCCATCCATAAATTCTAAAATTTATATGGAAAGACAAAAGATCTAATCTAGGCACACAGTACTCAAAACCCAGAAGAAAGTGGGAAGGTTTCCCAGGGCCCAATTTCAAGACACACCAAGGCTTATATTTCCATTTCAGACAGCATGGTGTTTAAGTTACATGCTGTGACAAAAATACCTCAACAGCAGCAGGTCAAGGAGGGAAGACACATTTTGGCTCACAGTTCCAGCATATGGTAAACATGGGGGCCAGATATTAAAACAGATGTTCGCATTGCATCCACATTCAGAGAACAGAGGGAGACACATGGTAGTTCTCAGCTCTCTCTCTCTCTCTCTCTCTCTCTCTCTCTCTCTCTCCATCCAGTTCAGGACCCCAGATTGTTCTCAGGGCAATCTAGTAGCTTGCTTTTCAGTGTTTCAGTTATTAGACCAAATATTTTCAATTTAGGAGAAAATATACCTCATATTAATTTCCCATCCAGTAGCCTCACACTTCTGCCTCCATCACACCATCTATTTTCAGAACTTCTCTCTTCTTCCCAAATTGAAATTCTGCATCCTTTGAAGTTCAGGCATCTCCAACTTGTAGACCACGGACTGCAGATATCCATGGGTTGATATGAACACAGTTCAATGCATGTGTGGATGATAATGTCATATTGTACAATCAAAAGGTTGGATAACCCTGGATTAAATATTAAACATTAACATTCTTTCTTCTTTTCCCCTGGTCTGATTCTATTTTCTGTCCCTGTGAATATGACTACTCGAGGCAATTTATATAAATGGAATTATACAGCATTCGTCCTTTTGTGTCTCTTATTTCATTTAGTGTAGTATCTTCAAGTTTCATCCTTATTGTGTCCATCAGAATTCTATTTCTTTTTTAAATTTTTAAAATTTTATTATTTTTTATGTGTATGAGTGTACTGTCTGCATGTAGGTTGGTGCACCTGTGTCATGCAATGCCACAGAGGTCAGAAGAGGGTGTCGGATTCCCCTGGGACTGAAGTTAAAAATGGTTCTTAGCTGCAATGGGGGTGCTGGGAATCAAACCCGGGTCCTCTGCAAGAGTAGTCGGTGCTCTTAACCACTGAGCCATCTCTCCAGCCCTGAGAATTCTATTTCTTATGCTATATATAATTCCATTGAATGCATACCACATTTTCTTGTTTTTTCATGTGTTGATGGACTCTTGGGTGGCCTATTCTGTTCAGCGATTATGAACAGTACTACTGTGAGTGTCGTACAAATTCTGCTTGAATCTGTTCTTTTTATTTTCCTTTTTAATTTGCAAAACTAAAAATACCCTGGGACTGGAGGGATGGCTTAGCAATTAAGAGCAGTGGCTGCTATAGCAGAGTACCCAAGCTTAATTCCCAGCACCCACATACTGACTGAGGACGGAAATGGTCTGTAACTCTAGTTCCAGGAGATCTTGTGCCCTCTTCTGGCTTCTGTGGGTATTGCATGCACGAGACCACAACATACACTCAGGCACATAAACCAAAGATAAATTACTTTAAAAAATATTTAAGCATGGCCTTACCATACAACTCATCAATTACTATTCTATTTACCCAACATATCTGAAATTTTCTATCCTCTCAAAACCAGCACGCAGATGCACATAGCAATTTTATTCATAATTACTAAAAGCTGGAAACAATTTTTTTAAATTCTTCAAAAAGCAAGTGGATAAACAAACTGAGCTGTTTGTGTACAAGGGAATTCTGCTTGGCAATAAAAATGAATGAGTTGTTTGTCCAAGCAACTACAACGATGAATTTAAATGCATATGGTTAAGCAAAAACCAGACTGAAAATACCACATTGTACACCATTTCAACTGTATGATATTCATGGAAGAGGTTTAAAGATAGAGATCAGAGCCTATTCATAAAAGTGGGGATAGCAAAAAAAATGGGGATAGCTTAAAAACAGTCTCAGTCAAGAGACCCTATGGCTTCATGTCAAATGTTAATAATATTCCATTCTGCAAGGAGCAGCGGTTGCTAAGGACCCATAAGGATGGAAGGAGGGGACCAGAGTACGTGAAGCTCACTCAGGAGGCTTCTTCAGGTGATGAAGCTGTGTTCCTATGGTAATATAAGGATGGAAACAAGACCCTGTGTGTTTTGAAAACTCAGGATTTTGCCGTCAAAGAAATGAACTTTATAGTTAATATAGGTAAAGGTTAGAGAATGCTTAGCAGTTAAGAGCACTGGCTACTTTTGCAGAGGACCCAGGTTCAATTCCCAGCACTCGCATGGTGTCTACCAGCCACTGTAACTCCAGTTCCAGGGGAATCCAGTGCCCTCTTCTGACTTCCACAGGCATTGAATACATGAGATGGGGTACTTATATCCATGTAGACACATAAAATAAAAAGAATAAATAAAATATTTTATTAAAAAATGGTACTTTTCACTCTCCATCATCATCCAAGACTCCAGTGTTATAGTCATGAAAAAATATATCAGGTAGACCTAAATTCAAAAAAATAATAATAACAAGCTGGCATGGTGGCACATGCCTTTAATCCTAACACTCGGGAGGCAGAGGCAGGTGGATCTTTATGAGTTCAAGGCCAGCCTAGTCTATAGAGCGAGTTCCAGGACAGCTGGGGCTACAGGGAGACCCTGTCTCAAAAAGACCAAAAAAAAAGTAATACCCAAGTACTATTATCAATATTCTTCTAACATGTCAAGGCCATTGAAAAAGAGGAATTTCTGAGGAATTTTACATTCAAAGAGCTAAAATGTTATAATAATCAAATTTATTTATTTATTTTCATATGTATATGATTGTATTGTCTGCATGCAGGTTTGTGCAACCGTGTCGTGCAATGCCACGGAGGTCAGAAGAGGGTGTTGGATTCCCCTGGAACTGGAGTTAATGATGGTTCTCAGTCACCATGTGGGTGCTGGGGATCGAACTTGGATCCTCTGCAAGAGCAATCGGAGCTCTTAACCACTAGGCCATCTCTCCAGCCCCAATAATCAAATTTAATATTCAAATCTAAATGAAACCCTAGACCAGAAAAAGGATATTAGGTCAAAAAATTAATAAATCCAAATCTTCAGTTTCTCCCACCCATTTAAAAAGCTCAAGCTTTCTGGGCCAGGTATTAATGACCAGCCCAGCCCATCTTACTCCCAGGGCTTTCCATGGGCCTTGGCCTCCATCCTTCTGAGGCCTCCAGAGACAGGCTGATTAGCTGGTGTGAGTTAGCCAGATGCCACAGCAACAACACCCCTTGCTTTAGAACCATCTCAGCTGGGCGTGGTGGCTCATGCCTTTAATCCCAGCACTCAGAAGGCAGAGGCAGGTGGATCTCTGTGAGTTCAAAGCCAACCTGGTCTACAGAGTGAGCTCCAGGCCAACTGGGACTAAAAGAGAGAGAGAGAGACACTGTCTCAAAAAAATATACCCCCAAAATAGAACCATCTCCAGTCCACCTGATCCAGAGCTCAGTCCTTCTCTGCTGGCTAGTAAGAATAAGCTCATTCTGTTCCCCTAGCTTTCCTTGGGCCTTGGCCCTATCCTGCTGAGGTTGCCAGAGATGGAAGCTATTACAGACTTCCAGAACCAGTCAAATGCAGAGAATAAGTGTCTATGAGACACTTAACCCTAAGTGACACATCTTCAACGCAACTTCTACACATAGGATGAAGGTATCTCTTAATTCTCACCAGAGAAGTTTCTTTATGCAGCAAATGGTAATGAACACATAAACCCACAGTTGACCAATGTGCAGAGAATAGTGCTTATCCTTGAGTGGGATTCAAATTTCAAACCTCTATCTTCCAAGGCACAAGGATCATCATGGAAAGGAGGCAGAAAGATTGTAAGAGATAGAGAAGGTGGATGACCACATTGTAACAGAGTCTTCCAGACAGCTGGTCAGGCACCCATATGAACTTACAGCCATGATGACAGTATCCGCAAGTCCTATGCAAGTTCAAACCAGAAATAGTCCCTTCATAGACTTGGAGAAGTGAGTAAGAAATCCCAACCCAACCTAAAGAACTTTGGGTAACCGATGGCTTCTGTGAGGGGAAAAGACAGTGTATTGCAGGAAAGGGACTCTAGGTGGGCCTAGTAGATGGACCCACACTGAAGGACATTTGGGGACACAAATCCAACTCTGTAGGATGGATATATATATATATATATATACATTTATATGTTAATATNCTGTCCTGGAACTCACTCTGTAGACCAGGATGGCCTTGAACTCACAAAGATCCACCTGCCTCTGCCTCCCGAGTGCTAGGATTAAAGGCATGTGCCACCATGCTTGGCTGTTCATGTCTTCTTAAGAAAAGTTAATACAACTGGAGTTTCAGAGGGATGTGCTAAAAAACTTCAGAGAGCTCTCCCTCTCTCTCTCTCTCTCTCTCTTGCTCTCTCTCTCTTTCTCTGTCCTCTCTCACACATACTTTTAATTCCATCTTAAGGCACTCTTATCACTCCATCTGCTCACCTATTAAAACTTCCTGGTTTGTCTGCTATTTCAAAGCATTTCAGGTCTTTTTCTCTTGCTTGATGAAAATAAGTTATTCTAGTGGAACATTCTACATTAGATGCAATCTAAGTAAAGGCTTTACAGAACCCAGGGCACATTTGAAAGCAACCATTTTGGGAGGGGAGAGGTTGAGGACCAGCAAGCACAGAGATGGCTGTCATTCTCAGGAAGGCACGGGGAGGCCAGGTGGGAGATGCTCCCTGGAGCCCAGGAGGCGTAGGAGTAGGTAGCCACAGAAACTGATGACTCTTTCTTTGCATCGTCATCCTCCAAGGATTTAAACTTTTTTGTCTGGAATTCTGCAGCTCCATGGCAAGCTTCACCCCCCCCTTGTCTTTCTCACCCTTCCTGCTCTTAATGTTATTGTTCTTTTCCAGATTTTTACTACTTTCTCCTGTCACACTGTTCTAGGCCCAGCTCAAGCACAAACTGATTACAACCAACATCCGGTTGGCACCATCGGAAGGCCTGTAAGTCCTTTCTTATTCTCAACTCTCAGGAGAGACTCAGATGTGGTCAGAGGACATAGAGGTGATGACTTCACACACTCTGAGAAGTGGGCTCCTGTCTCAGAGTTGTTTTCTTGTTGGTGAAGCAAACAAGTCAAGTGGGCAAAGCTGTCCTGATCTTTCTTTTGGGATAATTCTAAGGACTCCCAGGGACCCTAGGGGACAGCTCAAGACCCATGGAGATTGTCTTGTCAGAAACCAAGGCCTGGTGGAGTGTTGGGATTTGACTGGTAAAGTAGCTGGATATATGACTCTGAAACAGGTGCCCACAGGCCAGGCAAGCAGGGTACATGAGGGCAGCAGGCCAAGATCAGTAGGGAATTCTGGGATTGAAGGTAAAAGGAAGCAGAAACTCTTCCATAAGAAGAGATGGCTGCTGCTGTGGCCAGCCTATTTTAGACTTGGAGGATGCAGGGGCTAGTGCAGCCTGATTTCTGACCTTGTCAGATAGTCAGAAATCTGGACATTCTAAAATATAACATCTGATAGTTAAGTACTTACTACTTTTTTTTTTTTTTTTTTTTTTTTCGAGACAGCGTCTCCCTGTAGCCCCAGCTGTCCTGGAACTCGCTCTGTACACCAGGCTGGCCTTGAGCTCACAAAGATCCGCCTGCCTCTGCCTCCCAAGTGCTAGGATTAAAGGCGTGCACCACCATGCCCGGCTCACACATGTATTGCTTTCTAAGGTCTACAAAATGTATTAACATTAGGCCCTAAATTTAACCTTCCTGATGTTTAATGACTATAATAATCTCTCGGGGCTGCAGAGATGGCTCAGCTGTTAAGAGCGCCGACTGCTCTTGCAGAGGACCCGGTTTCAATTCCCAGCACCCACGTGGCGGCTAAGAACCATCTTTAACTCCAGTTCCGGGGAATCTGATGCCCTCTTCTGACCTCCATGGCATTGCATGACACGGTGCACCAACCTACACGCAGACAGTACACTCATACACATAAAAAAATAATAAATAACTAAATAACTAAATAAAATTTAAAAAACGCCAATGTCAAGAAAAAAAAATCTCTCATGAATGTACATGACCTCTTTCCTCCCTTACAGATGAAGGCCGCCTCTCCTGTGGTCTAGACCCAGGAGCCAGGAATATTCAAGAATAGCCCAAGCCCATAGTAATTTATTTTGCAACTCAATTAAGGAGAACTTTGCTTTCCAGGGAAATGTTCCCTCTGTAACTCTACAAAAGCAGGAGCAACAGGCTCTGCACTAAGACTGTGACCTCTTCACAAACTATAAACCCTGCTCAGTGAAGGAGATGTAGTCTTGGAGGAAACAGAGAGGAAAAATGACTCTCAGAAAAATGTCCCTGAGTTTCTTCAGAGTAATCTCCCTGAAGAGAGGAAGAAAATCTTATTGCAAAGGGACGTTTTCATCAAAGGAAGGAATCACAAACTATTGGAGTTAGGAATGACAGTGCATAAGATCCTTGGACAAGATGTAGAGAGCAAGCAGCCAAGAGGTGAAACAACTTCACTGTGATTACTGTTTGTTGGTATCGGGAGGAAAATAATACATCTTCCTAAAATAGCAATGCTCCTCACATTTTAGTTCCCTGCCTCTTTAGCAAATTTAACCTTTTCCATACAGCTGCTGAGATAACCTACTGATCAATCAAGCTAAATCAACACCAGGGACATAGATCAGAAAATACCCCCAAACTGCCTTCCTTTCGTTATTGAAGACGACGAGATGAAAGTCTTTAATAACTCACAGCACAAGAGGACCATTACTGTCAGCATACACCACTCAGCCATATATTATAGCTTTTTACTTCTCCACACAAAATTGCTTTGAAATTTACATTTGCTATAAAGGATTCAAGTCCATCACTATTAATTTTCTTCCACAAATTATGTTTAATTATCACCTCTTCCCACCTGGGAAGAAACCACTCTTGTCCTCCTGTCTCTAGGTGGCTCTCACGGAGACTTCCCTCAGCTTGACTCTTGAATGGTGGTTATTTTTAATCCCTTTTTACCCTTCCTTGTCAAGCTCACATAACCTATTTAGATGCATGGAAAAGAACAGCATGCTTGGCTCCATGTTATCTGTATACATATGAAATATGGTCACTTCAAGCAAGAAAACAATAATAAAAGCAATACATTCCAGCTCTAGCCTATGGACAGTTGGGCTGCAAGCATTCCATTTTAAGATGCTAGTAAGTTTTCCAAAAATCCAGCCATGATGGAGTGCCTAGGAATCCATTCTCTAAAAGACAATCTTCTTGGAGATACAGATTCAGTTCTCTTTATAAGGCATTAAGAATCTGAGTTCTCTCCCCCTCAGTTTTGAGTTTTGGACTTTATATGAGAATATTTTAAAAGAGATAGAGGAATCAAAAAATTCTATTTTATCATAATAAGATTTAGTTTGCAGTCCTCCAAACTCCATGTTACACACACACACACACACACACACACACACACACAACCAGATGTATCAACAGTCAAATAATAAGTCTACCAAAACCTTACATAATTTTAGGTAAATCACTAATCTCTGAATCTTGGTTCTATCCATTTAAAAACTGGACATTATTTAAAGTTTAGATAAGACTGGCATACATCTGTTATGCTAGGTACCATCAAAACATTCAATTGTTAGTTGCTTTTCTTATCTGGATTCAATGATGCAATATTTCTATCCATTGTGTTTTGTTTGCAAAAGTCAAACTCAAACCAGCTTAAGAGAACAGGGAGTTAACTGACTCTCATGACTAGGAAGACCCATGTCTCTCACTTTAGATGTAGCTGAGTTCTCAAGCAACCTTATCTTGGATCTTGACTCTGTTCATTTGTGCTTAGGGTTCTTCTGGGCAGAAGTACTGACCAAAAGCCTGGCATGACACTGTGTGTTTCAGACCCTTATCTTTTTTTAAAAGATTTGTTTAGTTATTTATTTATGTGTACATACGAATGCCTGCATGTGTTTACGTGTACCATGTGGGTGTAGGAGCTGGTGGAGGCCAGAAAATGGTGTCAGAGATCCTGCGACTGGAGTTATAGGCAGTTGTGAGCCCCCATGTGGTTGCTGGCAACCAAACCCAGGTCTTCCGCAAGAGCAGTAAACATTCTTAATTGCTAAGCCATCACTCCAGCCCTGACCCTTAATCTTAGTAAATCCTTTGAATGCATTGCTCAAAACACCTGCATTCTCAAGATCAGAAAAATTGAAAATTTATCAATAGGATTTAAACACAGAGTTTTCCATTTGTATCCCAGAAAGGATAGTACCCCACCTCCCCCCTCCCTCTTTTTGCTGCCTCACCAACTATGAATGCCTACCTAAAATACACACTAGAAGCCCACATTAAGCCATTACATACCCCAAAATGGTTCTCATGACTGTATGTATTTATTTGGGGAAGAAATTTAAGCTTAGTTCCTCTAACTTGTCCTACAAGTAAAAAAGTTATAATGTATATTGGTCTTATTCAGAAAAACTATATAGGCCATTTGTATACCTAACCCGATACAAAATTAAACATAGACCAATTAACATTTATATTCCCGATTGGTTCAATGGTATTACCATTTCCACCAAAAACCTACACCTAAATCCATTAACTAACAATCACTAGCACACCTTTAGAAATTATCACTATACTTGGTGGATAAAGCTTGGGCCAAGTTGAGAAACAAACTGCTAAATAAAAATACCAATAAACACTTGCTCTTTAACGCTTTATGATTGGACTAAGACTTCTACTTATTTGGTAAGTAAAAAATTTAAGCTTAATTCTTATTTAAATTGTCCTCCACAGTAACCACCGAAAGTGTTACACTGTGTTGTTGTGTATTTCAGAAAAATTTAGAGACCAACCTAATACAAACTATAATAAAACAATTAGCATTTTTATATTCCCAGTTAGTTCAAATGTCAGTAATCTAGCTCCTATTTCTTTTTTGGTCCCACAACAGATTTCCTGCATAATAAAACCACATTTGCACAGCAGTTGTGTTCTCCCAGCCCAGAGAGCCAAGGCTTCCCACCATCTAGCTGCGAGGGGTTGTATGTTCATCAAGTTGATCAAATAAAAGTGTTTCCAGACTATATTGTCATAGTACTGCCTCCAATCGCCGCTCCTACAATATAATATCCTCTCCCTCTTTTCCACAAGATTCCAGGCTGGAGAGGGCACAGTGACAAAAGCACAACATGTATCTACTTGTCGGAGATTGTCGCGACTCAACAGTCCTGTGTCCTCAGGCGCCTGAGGCGACAGCTCCAATCCGGTACAGAAGCAAGCATCCCCCCCCAAGCGGTTAGATATATATATGTATTATAAACATTGCTAGACTTATAATCGTTGACGGTTACTATTGGTATAGGACACATATGCTCTGATGGTTTCTTAATCCTGAATTCTTTTTTCCTGAGAGAGATGACAAGTCCTTACTGTGGTGTATAAATTTCCTAATCACTAGAGGGTATAGCTTGTGGCAACATCCTCGAGTTATTTGTCCAAGGAGAGAGCTAATAATCAAATAAAGTTGGGAATATACAGACAATATGGCTGCCTCTGCTTGCACAGTATCACCAAGCCAGTGGTGTAGTTGATGTTGGTGGCGGAGTTTTGCTTGACTCAAGGAGACTAAACCTTTGCTTTATTTAGTTCAGTGCCTTTTGGTAACACTCTCTGGTATTCCAGAGGACAACTGTACACTTGTAAGTGCGATCTCGACTATACAATTCCTTACCCATGGTAAAATTAGTGTCAAACTAGACACAGAGCAGACCCCTTACCCACCCTCTTTTCTCGCAGAACTACTCCCCAGGTTTACAAGGCAATAAAGCCTAACCTCTTTATATGGGGAAGGGAGGCTCTCGGGTCCCCCCTGGGCTAGCAATCTCCTTCGCAGACAATAATCCAATGCTGCTTCAGTGCTCTCTCTTATTAATTATCATGAACAACATACCTTAACAACCGCATACCTGTTTAAAGGATGATTGTCTATCCAGAAACAAACACAATACTAAAGTATCGGATTGTTTTCTGGATAGACAATTAATTTCCTTTTAACAGTTCCTATGTATAATTAGTCAATTAAAGAAAGCCGTTTTACCAGTTTTAAAAGAGATTATTTCTTATACAGTCAGCTCTAATTACCATAATAATGGATGACTTCATTACACCCTGTCTTTTCTTTGTTCTGCGAAAAGAAGGAAGGAGGTCTCTCATATTGAACTGTGCTGCACCTAGAAGATAAAGTTCGTTAGGACTCACAGTCAAACAGATGTTCATCACCATGGGGCCTCGAGAGTTGATGTCCTGTAGGAGTCTGAGGCTTTTATTCTTTTTAGTGTTAAGAATGGTGGACTTCTCTGCTGGTATTTCATGTACAACCTATACGACGGAAGGCTGTATCCAGTCTTCTCTGCCTTTGAGTTTGGGTGTCGTTTTGACCTGTGGGAACATACAAATCTTTTCCCATTGGTTAGTCTTAAGAATTTTATGTTCCCCCAGGTATAAAGTCACCAATCTAAATGCATGAAAACATACAATTATGTTGTGCAGGATGAACTGGGGAATGCCAGCAGAGAGGTTGACCCATCTAACACTAAGAATGAGGAACATCAGACTGCCTTAGACACCGTCACTGAGCATCTTCTCTGACATAATTATTGGGTGACTGTTTACTAATGAGTACCCATAGGATGCTGGAAACCTTTCCTACCTCTCCCCCCTTTTTTTTTCTTTTTTTTTTTTTGAAAAAAAGAAAAAACAGGATTCAGGTACATGAAAACACTCCCAACTGTAAACTAGAGCCAATTGTTACAGTGGAATTTCCTATAAAACAGGCAAAACGTATAACTGATTATAGCATAGAGAACCTGTGAAAGGATATTTCTCTAGAGCCAAATTCAATAGTAAAGTGGTTTATAAGTGTTGGTATTAAGCAAAATATATTATTTACTACAGAACAGCTCTGACATCAGCAATGAATTATTCTGCTAGGAGAGTGGCTAGGGGATTCAACCCCGCCCCCCCTCCAAAATTAAAGGCCTTTGCCTATAAATGGGATATATGCAAGGAGAAGAGCAGTAAAGTCCCTGTTGTCAAAGACTCGGTGAGCATGGAAAATGTTATGAGACAGTCACCTGCTAGCGTAAACTGGCCTCTGAAATGCTAGCGAAGCGTTACCAAAGGCCACTAAGCAAACAGCAAAAATATATGGTTGCCCTGAGACAACAAGACTCCTGCCGAAAATATCAGCTGACACCTCAACGGCCTGGAATACAGATGGCAACAGTGGCAGCCAAGTGCTATATTATATCCCAAACTATGTGGCTATTAGCTCCTCTGTGGAGGAATACTCACAGCGGATGCCACAAGCTTATGTCTTTTGCCTAGTGGTTAGGAGTTATAAGCCACAAAAGAACTTGTCACCCTTTATAGAAAACCACAAGTTTGCGATTAGCATACCATCCAAGCATCTGTGTCTATGCTCACAGCTTAGCTTGATAATAAGTGAGTACTGCTTTAAATGGCCTGTACATCCAAAAGCTTGAGCTTTGTGTAGATATGACTGAAAAGGGTATCACTGGAAAAAGCTGTCAATCCGTGAAGGGAAACAACTGAACAGACCGGAGTCCAAAAGAACAACTCCAAAGAAATTAGACTGTTTAGCTTCTCGGCCACTTTGGCCCCTTTCCCAAAGCCTAGGGAACAAATTGCGGAAAGAGGAGGCGTGGTAGATTGTAAGGGCTGTGGAGAGATAGGGGTGAATCATGAGACTATAGGAATATAGTCTGGACACCTGATTGATCAACATGCCTGTGCATACAAGCTTCTCCAACTGGACTATGAGAGCCTTGGGTTGTTCAAAATTTGGACATAGATACTTGCAAAATGCACCAATTACTTAATTGTATGACATACTGAGTAACATCATTGTTATCTGCAAACAACTGTGTCATTGTATTGTAGAATCCCTTAAAAATAAAAAAAAAATAATAAATAAATAAAATTAAAAAAAAAAAAGAATCACAGGGAAAAAAAAAACCTGTGTTCACAACTTTATGTGCTTTTTTATTTAAATAGCCAGTATTTAGTCTAGTTAGTGTTGTCTGTATGTACCTTGTGGAGCATGAGTAGCCTCTCAGAGTCTACATCCCTGAAGAAAACTGACTCTCCCTCTCCCAACAGCCATAAATTACAAATAGCTCCTCAGATGGTGGCCTGCTCCCATCCATACTGAAATGTTTGCTGTCTTGATCTTGTGTAAGTCTTATGTATATAGTTCCAGTGTCTATGAGTTCCTGTGTGCAACTTTACTGGCATGCCCAGCAAATAGTGTTTTCCTGTAGATATCGACTTCTCTGGCTCTTACAAGTTTTTGGTCCCCTCTTCCCTGAGTCTTGGGAAGAGGGAGTATGATAGATGTCCCATTTAGAGATGAGTCTCTTAACCTCCACATGGTGACCAGTTTTGGGTCTTTTTACACTGGGTCTTACTCACCACCCAGTGTAAAAAGAAGCTTTTCTGATGAGAGTTGAGAGATACATTATGGATATAAAAATAAGAACTTAGGGCTCTCTTTATTACTATGTCAATATAGCAGAATAATAGTACTAGATTCTCCCAAAGGGTAAATGACCAAGCCAGCCATGGGTTTGGGGCCCAGTTAACAGCGCCAGGCATAGGTTCCATTTTGTAGAGCTGGCTTTACGTTAAAGCCAAAAAGTGGTTGGTTACTCCTATAACATCCATGCCATTATTGTACCAGTAGTGCCAAGCCAGTTGTTATTGTAGCTCACCGAGATTACAGCTGAGTAAAACAGTGATTTTTTTCTCCCCCGGTAACATGCACAGAACTTTCCAGCACTATGAAAGCTACCCAATAGGATGATACTTCCAAGTTATTGTCAGCTAAATGTCCCTCCATATCCTATCACTCGAGGATGTAGTATCTTCACTAAGAAGGTCTTATCATAAAGTTCTGGAGGGAAACTAAAAGCGATTGCAATCAACCATAATATTTGCTTGGGGGTAGTGGGGAACATGGGACTTCAATGACCAACAAGTCAAAAAGAGGGAAAATCTTAGCTAGCACTGGACTTTTATTTGCCACACTGAGGTGTCGGGGGAGGCATTGTCCTCCTGTTACAGGGTAGCTACATTTAAACCCCTCTTAAACATGTATATGTTTTTTGGGAGTTTCTATAGCGGTTGGTTTCCTTGCAGTATTTTCAAAGATCTTTAGTGCTCGTTTTCCATCCCCATATAAGCTATTCAATCTTGGCCTCCTATCTCCCACCTCATCTAACCCTCCCTGTTCCATTATTCCCCTTTCTATTAGGTGTCTTGGTCTCTACTACAGTTCTGGTACCTAGAAGAATGCTGGGGCCATCCCTGAAAATATATTAATATTTGTTGAATAAACAATTATAAATCACATTTTTCTTAACTTTTTTCAATGTATATTTTACTGGGTTTTTTTTTTGTGCGTGTGTGTGTGGATTCCATACAACACCTCTGAGCACATCCTCCTTTATCTGCACCTCCTCATTGCCCGCCCACAGATTTTGTCAGTTCTCATTACTGAAGTTTCCTTATGTAGCAGAGAGTGATGAACACAGAGGGCCACAACTGGCAAAGTATAAAGAATAAAAGCCTGCAATGTGCATGTTCCCAGACCAGACCCACCCAGGGCTCAGGGACCATCAGGGAAGAGGGGGTAGAAAGATTGTAAAAGGCAGGTGTGGTGCATGATCACAAGGACACAGAGTTTCCCAGGCTTCTGGGAATGTGTTCACATGAACTTACTGCAATGGTGGCAGCACGCATAAGACCCACGCAAATGCAATCAGACAAAACCTGGCATAGAACTGCGGAAAGGCCAGGAGGACACAGCCTTGGAGGAACTCTAGCAACTGGTCACTGCTGGGTGAGGGAGAGTTGATCTTTTGAAGGGAGTGACGCTAGATAGGCTGAACAGACCGGTGGATGAACTCACACCAAGAGACATCTGGGTACACAAACTTGACTCAATAGGCTTAATATATATGACAGAACATTTTATTATTGAACTTTTTCCACAGGTCATACATCATTCCTCAATCGAATCTAGAGCTGCTTCCCTTTCCATGCCCCCCACCCCACCTGAGTCCTTGCATTCTGCCATATATGTCCTGCATCTTTTTCTGAGTCTTTCCAGAGTTTTTTTTTCAGTTCTTTTGTTGTTGTTCTCTTCAACTTGTATTCCTACAGTATATATATATATATTAGATATTATATATATGTGTGTGTGTGTGTGTGTGTGTGTGTGTGTGTACACCTATCACTTGAATTGGAGGATTTTTTTTCCCTAAAAGATGTCATGTTTTCCTTAAGGAAGTTTCCTGAAGGAAAGGTTCCTCCTTGGCAATCCCAAACAACCATCAAGCCTGCACTTTTGCTCCACATGGGGGTCTTTCCCTCCCATGGTCCCCCAAATGAAGTCCAGTAAGCATGCATCCTGTCTTGATCCCCCTGTACTGGCCTCCATAATACAGCCCAGGTAGTCCAACAATGGCAGTCTATTTTCTGACGAGGCTGACATCCCCTTAACTGTTTAGTCCACAAGCTGGGTATCTCAGTAGTCCCCATCTGGCATTGAAGGTTTGGAGGATTCTTGGAGAGACATGAGTCCTCAGTCCATATTGGAAGGTTACAAAGCTGTGTCTCATGTCTTTGAGGAGAGCCAAAAGTGGTGGCAGCCACAGGGTAGATGCACTTGCCAGTAAGAATTGAAAACAGGCCAAACTACAGTACTCTCTCTTTTTTTTCTTTTTGTCTTTTTACTAAGATCTCAAGTTTTATGTCTGCAGTACAGTTTCTCTGGTCTGATTATTTATTTCTGGCTGTACTTTCCTTTTGGATGCTTAAGACCACACAGTTAGCCCAGACTAACCAAGGTTTTTGTTTTCTCAAGGTCAATTGAGGATCTGGTCCTTAGGGGTCTCTCGGGGTTTTGGGGGGAGAGGAGGATGACAGAACTTTTATATGATATTAAATGTGACACTCAAAGTTACACTCTGTTTTCTGTGTGGCTATCACAAGCATGATATATATAGATGATATAGATGATATAGATATAGATATAGATAGATGATATAGATATATATATAGATGATATAGATATAGATATAGATATAGATAGATGCATCATAGATACATTGCCTTATGGCCTACTATGAATTATCATATATTTGTTAATATTTTGACGTCCTAACATGGCCCAGGTGGTGACTGGATTAATACAAACACAGTGATCTATGCTATGCTAAAATCTCATTTAATGAGATGCATCAATACAGTATTCATGTTGTCTTTATTTTCCCAGACTTTGACTAATTGTTTCACAATGAATTCTGTGTCATCTACTCCCTCCAATTATTAGAGTTCTTTGAACTTTAAACTTGCTTTGTCATTGGTCATAGATTTGGCACTGACATTCACTATGATAGTAATAAATTTTATATTGTTTAACTAAATTGTAATACATTTTGACTCAGGAACTGTTGACTTCCTTTAATAAAGACAAAATATTATTATTGAGATGAGCATTAAAAGACCCAATCTCAAACACCTGAACTGAGTGAGCTGTCACCATGATGAACCCTTACACTTATAACCTGAATGGAGTTGTAGACTTAGAGCAGGAATCCACCCTTGAAGAGCATTTTAAGAGGGGCTCTTACCGTAGTGAGGAAGCTTTAAGAAGGCTGGCTATAAAACTCAACATGACCTTGGAACACATTAGGAATTGGTTCCTCCTTGGCAAGCACACTGAGCTTTACTGGCAGACCCATACCCATGATGAGGCCTGCCCCAGAGAGGTAAAGCCATTCAGCGCCCGACAAGGTCCTAAACCTCCATCCTCAAGCAGCACCTCAACATCTGGGAACAAAGGTGACGATGACAAGCCAGAAGAAAACCAACCATTCCCCAAGGGTTTCTGAGTCTTTGGAAAGGTGTCCCAGAAACTCCAGGGCCACACCCATCTCCCCAGTCTGTAGGTAGGTGGTTTTTGAGGGGTTTGGTTTGTTTGCCTGCTTGCTTATTTTGGAAAGGTCTCCTGTAAAGCAGAGTGGCCTTCAACTCAGGGGATTCTCTTGGAAATAGTTTCATTCACCACCAGGCCCTGGAGAATGGCAGATTGACAATAAAACTCATTCATAGAAAATTTAAAAAAAAAAAAAAAAAAAGACCCAATCTCGTGAGTTTTAAAAAGATTGTAAGACGGAAGATACTTATTTTCTGTTGGAGGGTATATAAAGATTTAATTGACCTTGAATATGACCCTGATCAATTGTTGTGTCACAATCACATAATATGTCTTCATTTAGCTATGTCTGGTCCTTTCTGGTTTAGTTATTCTAAATATGAACAAGCAGAAATTTTCATGCAGATTGCCACCAATCTATTAACACACATCTTAACGCACCCATTATTCAGGCACACCTTTATACTGGCCCCCTTGGACTTTGTATTTCTACTCTAAATCTGTTTACCAAGGTACTTTGAAGACTTGGTCAAATGCCAAAGAAAAATGTAGCTATAATACCTTTGTACACTTGATCTACAAGTAGTATAAAATAGTAAATATGTCCGTCATGATTTATCTCAATGACCCTATTGTGGATCAGGACTGGGGCTGATTTTTCTCCTTATCATTCATAACCAGCTTGTATTATTCCACATTGTAACACGAACTCCAAAAACAAAAGAATTCAGAAACATAGCATATTATACCATTTCCTTAAAAATGCACATCTTTAATCCTAGCACTTGGGAGGCAGAGGCAGGCAAATCTCTGTGAGTTCAAGGCCAGCCTGGTCTACATTTCAAGTTCCAGGCCAGCTGATACGAAAGGGAGACCCTGTTTCAAAAAGACCACCCCCCCAAAAAAATGGAAAAAAAAAAACCAAGTTTCTCCTTTCTCTATTATCTGGCATTGTTTTTGAAAGCCCTGTTCATATCTGAAGGGCTAAGTCCAGCCATTAAGGAGCTGTGTTCTCGAAAACCACAATGCGCTCACTCACAATTTTGGTAACTATTTATGGCCTTGATTTCCAAGCACTCAATGCCAGAAATTTCAGCACAAAAAAGTTACTTTTTTTTTTTTTTTTGGTCTTTTTGAGACAGGGTCTCCCTTTAGTCCCAGCTGGCCTGGAGCTTGCTATGTAGACCAGGCTGGGCTTGAACTCAGAGAGATCCACCTGCCTCTGCATTCTGAGTGCTAGGATTAAAGGTGCATGTCACTATACCTGGCAAAAATTACTTTTGAGAAGGCCAAAACCAATAAGCTTGGTCTACACCTTCCATGGTTAGTTATAATAAAGAAGAGTCAGGGAAATAATTCTAGATACCCAGGAAAGACTTCTTCTTGCTTGAGCATGGAATTTCCAAAATATTTTGTTATTTTTACTTTTATGTGTATAAGTATATTGGGTGCACCCATGCCGTGCAATGACCATTGAGGTCAGAAAAGGGTGTCTGATCCCCTGAAAGTCGAGGAACTGAGAGCTGTTAACCACTATGTGGGTGCTGGGTATTGAACTTAGGTCCTGTGCTCTTCAATGCTGAACCTTCTTTCCAGCTCTTTAACATGAAATTTGCAGCAGTTTCTCCACCATGGCATCCCACCAGAGAACTAATCTCACATGAACTGAGTTCACAGGATACAAGTTCATCCACCAAAGTCTAATCAGCTTATCTAGTTTCCCTCCCTTAAAGAAGATCTACTCTCCCTCACCACACAGTTATCATTTGCCAATAGGATTGGAGACTATGGGGCATTTTCTTGATAGCTGATTGATGTAGGAAAGCCCAGTCCACTGTGAGCACTGTCGTTCCTAAGTAGGTGGACCCAGGAAGTATGAAAAGCTAGCTGAAGAAATCAGGGGAGCAAGCCAGTAGGCAGCATTCCTCCACGATCTCTGCTTCAGCTCCTGCCTCCAGATTTCTGCCTTGAGCTCCTCCAGCCTTGCCTCCCCTTGATGATGGGCTATGACCTGCAAGCTACATAAGCCCTGGTTTTGGTCAGTGTTTTATCACGACAGTAGAAAAGGAACTGGAACTAACAATCATCAGGCTTTTTAGAAGTGAACGAAAAGCCACGTGAAGAAATCCTAGACATTTCTCCATCACTACTTCTCCATCTTTAAAGCCTAGCGACTCTTTGCTTCTGAAAGCTGATTCTTCTTGGATCTCAATAGTTGTACTGATTCCAAACAGAGGTGATTCCAAACCCTCTACATTGATCATTGTATATCACGTTTTACTTAATCATAGGTTCTTACAAAGGGACCATTATGAAGTATTATAAAAATATTAAAATCATCAGTGTTTATCCATCAAAATGAAAGTCTGTATATTAAACTGTAAACTAAGACCCCTGCAGCCACAGAGCCCAACTCTCAGGATTGAAAACGAAGGCCAACTATATAAATATGATTGTTTCTTCTAAGAAATTGTTAGTCAGTAAAATGAGGCTGCAAACCAAAAGATATCTTCACCAGTAAGGTCAGAAATGTTTTGAAAACTGAGTTATGTAAATTAAGTAATTATTAAAATATTTTATTTATTTTTATTTTATGTGTAGAGTGTAATGTATGCATGTAGGTAGGTGCACCCATATCCTGCGATGCCTGTGGGGTTCAGAAGAGAGTGTCAGATCCCCTGGTTACAGACAGTTGTTAGCCCCCACGTGGGTGCTGGCAGTCAAACCTGTGTCCTCTGCAAGAGCAGCCAGTGCTCTTAACCACTGAGCTATCTCTACCCCCTCTGCAGCTTGGAATTAAGTACTTTTTAATACACTTGAACAAGTGTCCCTTGTCAAAACAGGAAATCTCTTGCGAGTACAATAGTTGATGTAGTAAGCTACGTTTATTTACTAAGAATTGTTTCCAGATTTTTATTTCATTGATTATTATCACCTATCTTAATGTATTACATCACAATGGCTGTCCTCATAAAGTCTTGACACAGAAACCCTCGCCTCAGACCAAGTGAGTCAGGTTCTCAAGCCCTAAAAATTTCTACCCATGGCCACCCTTTCCTGAGTGTGCTGGATAGCTTTAGTGTCAACTTGACACACCTGGGTTGAGGGAACCTCAACTGGGGAATTTCCTCCATTGGACTGGCCTGTGGCCATGTCTGGGGAGAATATTCTTGATTGTTGAGTGATGTGAGAGGGCCCAGCCCACCTGGGCAGGTGGTTCTATACTCTATAAGAAAGCAGGCTGGGCATGGGCCCTGGGAGCAAGCCACTTAGCAGTGTTCCTCCATGGCCTGTGTTTCACTTCCTGCCTTCAGGTTCCTTCCCTGAGTTCCTACCTTGGGCTCCCTCAGTGATGAACTGTAACCCCAGAGATGTGAGCCAAATAAATAGACACTTTCCTCCTCAAGTTGGTATTGGTCAGAGTGTTTTGTCTCGGCAATTGAAGAGAAACTAGAACACTGAGAGAGGTTTCTTTGTTGAGAGGATGGTCTCTCTTGTAACAGTAGATTCCGTGAGCTTTGCTTTGGAAACAGTTTATTCTAGTGGCTTTCCCAGAAGTCAGAAGTCAAGATTTCCCTGTTTCCCTGGAAAAGAAGTGAAGGCAAAAGTAATTTGAGATTAAGACTGGAAAACCAGTGGAAACAACATGATATATTGGCCAGAAAATTGTGCAATTTAACCTTCATCCATACGCACAGGAAACTGTCTGTTCCATCATGCAATTGCTAACACTAAGTATTATCATATTTACCTCTTTGTTAATTTGATAGATGAAAAATGACATCCCATTATCTCGATTTTTAATCATTTGTGTGCTGGGAAATTTGCAAACAAAAGGCAATTTAGCATTTTCATTTCTTCCATTATAACTTAACTCTTCATATCCCTGACCTGAAGCTACTCACTGAAGTTTCTCTTTTCTTTAGCTATGTGAACATTTCATATATTAAGTGATATAAACCCTTTCAGTAACATCGTTGTAAATATTCCTCCTATTATAATTACTTAAGTTTCAACTTCGTGTTATTTTGTGGAAGCAATAAAATATAAAATGAGAGGGTTTTAGGCATTAATTTTAGGCATATTTTTTCTTTTTATTTATTATATGCAATGTATATGGTCCTGTGTGAGTGTATGTCCATCATGTGAACGCAGGAGCCCGAAGAAGCTAGAAGAGGTTATTGGATCCCCTGAGTGTAGAGTTAGGGATGGTTATGAGCCTCCATGTGGGTGCTGGGAATCAAACCCAGGTCCTCTGCAAGAGCAGTCTTAATTGCTAAGCCATCTCTCCAGCACTTTATGGATATTTCTCATTTGTATATTTCTCTTTGTGTTTAAGCTCATGGTCCTTCTGATTTTAGTGGCTTGAATAATTACCTAAATATTTTGAAGACCTTTTATGATTTGGGTTTCTATTTTGGAATATTTAATGTTTCTTTTGAATCATGGCTCTGCCAAAGGTCTGTATACAATTACAAAATAACTATCTGATCCTTCCAGAGTCATTTATTACTTTCTCTCTTCTCTATAAGTTTTTGATGCTTTGCTCATCGTATTTTGCTTTTAAAACACTATGGCTTATTACAGAGCCATGTTTTCTACCTCCTTTGTCAATTGTTTATCTCTGAGGACATACTGGTTTTGTTACTGGAGCTTTACATGAAGTTTTAATATTTGGATGGCACCTCCTCTCTCCCCTCCCACCAGATTATTCAAAAGCAGTTTAGATTAAAAACCTCAAGCTCTGAAGAATCTTCAAATCCTGTTGAAGCGCTAATTAAAAATGCATCAGATTTACCTTCTAATACTAGACTTTCATGAAGTGTGTTTATGAACCTTAGCTTGCTATTTCTTTTTTTTTTTAATTTAATTTTATTTATTTCTGTATGTGTATGAATGTACTGTCTGCATGCAGGTTTGTGCACCCATGTCGTGCAACGCCGCGGAGGTCAGAAGAGGGTCTCGGATTCCCCTGGAACTGGAGTTCTCCTGGAATTGGAGTTTCAGACGGTTTTCGGCTGCCATGTGGGTGCTGGGGATCGAACCCGGGTCCTCTGTAAGAGCGGTCGGTGCTCTTAACCACTAGGCCATCTCTCCAGCCCCAGCTTGCTATTTCTAAGACTTTCAGGAATGTCATTGGAGACCTGAATAACCAAGAGCCTGCAGTTGAAGTCAAATCTAATCGTTTTCTGAATCTTCTAGATGATTTCCTTTAATTTCTAGCTTCTCAAAATTAAAGGAGTAGCACAGTGCCTTTCACTGAGCGTTCTTAAGGATAAAATCATAGACTAACCAGCAGGGTAAGAAGTATCAGTCAAAGGCAATGAGCCAGGATTTGTTCCCTAGAGGACTGTGAAGCATGGTGTTTGGCTGTGATTGGTTACAATTACCCTTTTGCTTCTCTCCATACTTTACATGGCCATTGGCCACACCTCCACACTTTTCTTTTAATTTTTTTATTATTATTTTTATGTGTATGAATGTACTGTCTGCATGTAGGTTGGTGCACCCGTGTTGTGCAATGCTGCAGAGGTCAGAAGAGGGCATTGGATCCCCCTGGAACTGGAGTTAAAGACAGTTTTCAGAAGCCATGTGGGTCCTGAGAATCAAACCCCAGTCCTCTGCAAGAGCAGTGGGTGCTCTTAGCCCCTGACCCATCTCTCCAGCCCCACCTCCACGCTCTTCAAGACCAATCTTAGATATTATAAGAAGGAAAGGCAGAAAGAGGATTGCAACTTAATCTCACTGTAAAGGGGCAAACAAAATCATAAGAACTTCCCTCAAATCAACCACCATTCTCTTCAAAACAGAGACTGGTTCTGTCCGCCTTCTTCCCTGTGGAGGAAGGAGAGCGTCCTACCAAAAGAGAGAGGAGAGAGAGAGAGAGAGAGAGAGAGAGAGAGAGAGAGAGAGAGAGAGAGAGACTGCTGTTAGGCCCTTAGAAACTCAGCTAGCCCTGTCACCCAGGGGGCAGAGTTTCAAGGAAGAAACCCGCCCCCCATCTTCCACAGTGAGATCTTTTCCACCAACCAGAGTGTGTGTACGCGCCGTGTGCCCAGGACGAGCCTTACAGGATGTGTGGATCCCAGGAAGACTTACAGAAGCCACAGCGGCTGGCTCTGCCCTCCCTGCCTCTGGAGATGCCCCAGTTGTCACATACCCCAGCACACCCGAACAAGTTAATTTGTAATCTTAGGGGGAAACCGATGAGGGCGCCTCATCTGCCACCAAGCACTCTCCCTGCCAGTTTAAGCAGCTGATTAGTTAGCACCCCTGGAATCGATCGCCATCAGTTCCACCTGCATGCACCCACCAGGAACCACTTTATTGTAAATCAATCATTCTACAAACATCTCACAAAGGGACCAGGCTTTACTAACAAGCCATCAGGTCCTGCCGCTGCTTGGCAGTGCCCAGCAAATGAGGAATGCAGCCAACATTTATTCAAAAATTATCTCTTCAGTTCCTTTTGAGTGTAAGCAAAGGGGTGAAAATGCAGGATGGACCTGGGCTCCCTAAACATGGACCTGCACACACGGGCTGTGACTCTGTCTCCCTGGAAAGAGAACTAAGCTTTGACCAACAATCAGTGAGAAGTTATGGATAGACGCTAGACAAAAGTAGATACTGAGATAGTCCTAAGTAGAGAAAAAGTGTCCCACCTTTTTTAGCTGACTAAGGGATGTAACTTGACACCTAAAGAAGGTGTGTCATCAAGATCCAAGTGACTAAACCCGAAAAGACCTAAGAGTCTGACAATGCCCCAATCTTCTGGTAGGATACAGAAGAAAATTAATGTTAGGGCTCTTCTAGCAAGAGTATAAAATGCTGGAATCTCATCCAAAAGGCAGTCTACTGCTTTCTTATAAAGCACAGATCAACTCTACCACCAGCAATTCTCTTTCTATGTATTTACTCAGAGAAATTAAAACATATGTTCATACAAAGATTTCTACACAGATATTTGTGGAAACTTTATTCGCAGCAACCAAAATCAGAAGGCAGCCCAGGCATTAATCCGGAGGTAATGGATAAAAAAAAGTGTGGTGGAGCTGGAGAGATGGCTCAGTGGTTAAGAGCACTGGCTGCTCTTGGACAAGACCTGGGTTGGATTCCTAGCACCCACATAGCGGCTAACAACCATCCCTAACTCCAGTTCCAGGGGATCTGATGCCCTCTTCTGACCTCTGTGGGCAATGCACAACATGAGTGCACCTATATGCATGCAGGCAATATCCTCACACACATAACATAAAAATATTATTTATATATATATATATATATATATATATATATAATATTGCCAGGCGTGTGGCACACACCTTAATCCAGCACTTGGGAGGCAGAGGCAGGCAGATCTTTGTGATTCAAGGCCAGCCTGGCTACAGAGTGAGTTCCAGGACAGCTGGGGCCACAGGGAGACCCTGTCTTGAAAAGACAAAAAAAATTATATAAAATATTTTTTAATTGTGGTATATCCATACAAATGGATACTGCTCAGTCATGAAAAGGGATGGATTGTGGATTTGCACAGCAACCTCAAAAATGCCAAGGGAAGAAACTTTACACAAAAATCTGCCTGCTCTGATTTCATTACAGAGCAGGACAGAGCAAACATGCCCTTCCTATGTGGGAAAAATTAGAAGACTGGATGTCTGTAGGAAAGTGGGTCTAGGAATGGAGTGGAATGTGGTATTAGGGAATATTTTCTAGATGGGTGGTCATGTTCTGTATCTTAATAGGAGTTTGGAATGCATAGATATATGTGCACGTAAAGGGCCATTTAAGATTCCTATATTATACTATATGTACATTTTATCTCAAAACTAAGTTGTGAGAAATAAACAAAACTAAATATTGGCTTTAATTAGTGATACAAATTTGGGGTGAGGAGAATCAAAATTCTGCAACAGTGCTTTGGGTAGAGTGTTTACTAGTTACACCAAACCTGAGATGAGCTCCATCATTGTATAGAACCGGGTCTAGGGGTACACACCTGAGTAGGGATTCAATACCAGTCCTATCTACACAGTGAGTTTGAGACCTGTCTGGAATACATGCACTTCTGTCCCAACCAAAAAGTACATTTGAAAATAAGATGGATCAATAGCTGGACGGCAGGATGGACACAGATGTGACACAAGGCCAGTTCATAATGAAACTTAAGTAGGGTTATGAGGTAGATGGTAAGTGTGTCCCCTTCAACTTTTCTATGTGACGGAACTTCTTCATGATATAATGTTACTGTTAGGAGATGACATTTGTTGCTGCTGCTGTTGTTGTTTTTAATAATAGAAAGAGATGTTGGGTGTGGTGGTGCACGCCTTTAATCCTAGCACTCGGGAGGCAGAGGCAGGCGGATCTTTGAGAGTTCAAGGCCAGCCTGGTCTACAGAGTGAGTTCCAGGACAGCTGGGGCTACAGGGAGACCCTGTCTTGAAAAGACCAAAAAAAAAAAGAAAAGAAAGAGATAACCGCTTTCTCACCTACTCAGCATTAATGGCACTTGCTGGCCCTGTTCTTTATCAAGTACCCTTATGGCTCATGAAGTCAATCTTTCCTCATCCATTGACCACATAAAATGACTTTGTCTATTCAGAGGATGGGCCTTCCAGGCAGCACTAGGAACACTCTCCTTGGGAGATGTACAAAGCCAAAGAGATGGAATAAAGGCATTTTGTCTTGAGATTCTCTCTCTCTCTCTCTCTCTCTCTCTCTCTCTCTCTCTCTCTCTCTGCTTTGCAGCTTGTGCTTGACTATCAGTACGGGAGCAGGAAAGCCAGACAACACTGTTCTCCCATTCTGATTAACACAGAGCTCTATTGTCTTCTTTTGGTTAGAAGAATCATAGTCACAACCTGATTTTGCCTAGTGTGGTCCAAACAGCCCCACGCAGGAGCCGCTCAGGTCATTTGCTGACAGACAATTGCATTGTCAGCACCGCGTGGTGGAGAATAATTGTGTGATTATGACTCCCTTGTAAACCTCACATCAGAAGGCAAAACTCCAGGCCTAGTTACAGCAGAGGGGAGGAGGGAAATTGGACTGCGAGGGAGAGCAGCTGAGTGCCTGTGGCCCATCAGCTTTAGTGGGAGTTTGTGGAGTCACAGATGGGACAGCCAGCTCCCAGCCACTTGGGAGACACTTACCGTAATGAAACAACACAGTGTAATGGTTACAGCACTTAACATGGTTAGAAGGGACTCTCGATGTATCAGGACTTGGCAACCACAGCAAAGCAGGATTTAAGGAGGCAGTAGGTGTGTGGAAGCCACCAATGCCTGTAGAGAAACTAAGTATTCAAGTACTAAATCTAGGCTCAAGGCCTTCAACCAGTCACTTCCTAACTTTGTGACCTCAGGCAAATTCTCTCATCTCACATTATCTGTGAGATGACTTAAGTCACTGTCGCCCTCTTCCATGTGGTTGTTGTGAAGAATGCTTCAGCAAGGTGGAAAATTAAAGATAACACCTGGCATATGACCAACATCATGGAACAGCTCATTACAACTTCAGGCAATCTGCCTTTCCTCTGGGCATTGGATGGTCTCCGCTGATACAATGTTAGGTTCCAAATATTGCTCTCTGCTAGCAAACTACTATCTGCCATCCCTTCAAGTTGGACGTTGTTCTTGTTTTGGCCATGAGCCATGACTCCTCACAGTAAGCAGGATAGATGCAAAAAGAGGCGAGCCTATTCTGAGCTAAGCAAATACATCTGGAGAATTCTTTTAGAGAACTGAGGCACAGGGTCACTACATTTCTGGCTTGCCTTCTAACAGCTCTGAAGGCTTTACTTTCATAATCTTAGAATGGTGATGATGACATGAATTTTACCAGGCTCTGAGAATGAGCATAGATAGCATAGGCAAAAAGCCTAACACCATACAGGGCATATACTGGTTGTCCAATAAATGATATTATAAGCATTTATACATTGTTATGTATATATACATATAGATAGGCACATGTACTAGACACATAAACACATAACTTAACAACTATCATATAAATAGTAAGAATAATTATAACTCCAAAACTATAATAAGATGGATGGTCTTGTCTGTGAATGTTTATATATGTTGGTTAGTGTCTACAGGCCTAGGCAGATTAGTAAGCAAGAATTCAACAAATGACATAGTCACCTGTGTTTTCTACTTAATTTGACACTGAAACTAACTGTGATAGCAATAAAGTCAGAGCTGTTTAATACCCTTTACATAGCAATGGTTAAAAAGAATGTTGACAACAGGCCAGAGTCTATGGCGATCCTGTTGGCTCGCATCACATACCAAGTGTTTTTCAGTTCGGCAAGTGCTATGAATTTAAATACCTGTTCTGGATACAAGACTACCCACCAAAGAGACATAATCTTAACTCTGTGTGTCATAGAAAAATAAACTGAGAACTTGGGGAAATATATAATTTCACTCATTGTTTTATTAAACATATTTGATAGTCTGTCCTGGGATTAGCACAGCTATACTTTAGGGTATAATAAGTACTAAAGCACAGTGAGAGTTTACAGGAGATTTAAATCTGAGTAAAATGGTATTTTCAAGGTTCTCATTTCAGTCGATGTCTTCTAAAGCTAAACATTTCTGGTTCAAACGATGTGTGTATTTCAGTCTCCTGCCTGCTTGCCAGGGGGAGAGTCACAGCACATGAGTCATGTTAAATGTGCTAAGAAACCATAGAGTTACCTCCTCATTATACTCTGAATGTCTACAATTATTTGACACTAGAACATCTTTTCCACTAAGACATGAATGCGTGTTACTTAGGAAATCCTTAACAGAAAGAGGTGGACATGTGAACACACTTATTGTTTGTTATAAGCACTGGGTCTGTTTAGGCGATGGCACAGCCTACGAACAGAGGGAGTAGAAGGGGTTCTGCAGGGTTGAGGGATCCAAAACCTTCAGAGTTGTGTTTCCCAGTAGAATCATTAGGACCATTCTAGAACAACTTAACCCAGACTCCAGTGCTTCTAATGAGAAAACTGAAGACGTGTTCACCCTTCTACTCAGTCAAGGTACCCCAAGAAGTCTGTCACCCATCAGGATGTGTTCTGTGGAAATTCAGCACTGGTCTCCCAACAGGTAAAACAAGGTCGAGCCCAGTCGTGTGGGATACATGCAGGAGAACTTTGGCCCTGCATGGCTCTGTGAAGATACATCAGAATCGACTAGGTTAGATTCAACTGCCACCTAGTGTGGAACTCAGACATCTATTGGATACTTAGGGTGAAACCTCTATTTTGAAGGGACTTCATCAAACTAATGGGCTACTGTTGGCTTTTTCCAACAGAAATACCAAAAGGTGATATCGGGGTGAATGCCTTTGCATCCCCACTTCCATAAGTAATGTTCCCTTGAAGTACTTGAATTAGAGTCTTTAACCCCAATATCTTAGTATACATCATACATTCGTGAGGAGAGTTTATTGTGCAAAAAATAGATAATGCAAAATTACTATTTCACTGCGTTGAAATGTGCAGTGTAGTGGCATTCAGTGCATTTGCCTTGTTGTGCAACTATCCACATCATTCACCTGTAGAACTCTCTCATGTGGCCCAACAAAAACACCTTATTGGCTTGACATGGTGGCTCATGTCTAATCCCAGAACTTGGGAGGCAGAGGCAAGTGGATCTCTATGAGATCAAGGCCAGCCTGGTCTACATAGCAAGTTCTAGGTCAGCCAGGGCTGCATAGTGAGACCCTTTCTCACCAAGAATAAGTAAATAGAAAGGAAGGAAGGAAGGAAGGAAGGAAGGAACGAACGAACGAACGAACGAGCGAACGAACAAACAAATGAACAAGGAAAAAAAGACTGTATTGACTACACAACAGCTCTCCATTCTCTTTCAGCCCCTAGAAACCACTACTATACTTTCTATTACTAATTATGCCACTCCAGGTACCTCTATGGCTGCAGTCATATGTACTTTGGTTTGTGCCTGGTTATTTTCACTAGTTATTACCTACATATGTATACATATAGATGAATTACCTACATATTCATACATATAGATGATGGATAGATATAGACACATGCATACATACATACATATATAGGTAGGTATATAGATACATATACACATACATACATACATACATAGGTAGGTATATAGACAGATAGATGATTGATAAATGATAGATAGATAGATAGATAGATAGACAGACAGACAGACAGACAGATAGATAGATAGATAGATAGATAGATAGATAGATAGATGATAGATGCCTTGGAACCCATTTTATGCTTTGAGTTATGATGATTTCAGAATAAAAATGATATCACAGAATATCTGACTATTTTTTTAATTTAAAAATTTTGTGTATTGTGAGAGATAGGGATCTAGTTTCATTCTTCTACATGCCTTTATCTAGTCTGACCAGCACTTTTTGTTGAACGCTGTCTTTACTCCAGTATATATTTTTGGCTTTGTCAAAAATAAGGTAACTGTAATTGTAAAGTTAAACCTGGGTCTTAATGCTGTTCCATTGATCAGTTTGTCTGCTTCTGTGGCAGCACCATGCTGTATTTATCACTATAGCTCAGTAGTATCATTTGAGATCAGGGATAGTAACGCCTCCGGCAGTTCTTTTATTGTTCAAGATTATATTGGCGCCCTTGAGTATTTTTGTCTTTCCATATGAAATTTCCTACCCAGGCAATATGTCCCTTGAGACTATATTATTAAATAACATTCATTAATTTAAGCTAATACAAGGAAAACCTGTGAAATTGTTTTTCTCTTGAGTATATGTATCAAATTGGAAAAAATCTGCCATGGTGCATTTGATCCTTAAGGGGAGATTTAGCCTGAAGTTCGCTTTTATCAATGTCTGAGGGAATGAAGTTCATTCCTAATGGAATTGTGCCTTTGTTGGGGATTGTAATAGCACTCCAGTACTTTCAAGTATAGCAGGTATGGTGACACATGTGTGTAGTCCTTGCTCTTGGGAGGCTAAGGCAGGAAGACTGTGGGTGCAGGGCAGCCTGGGCTACATCATGAGATCCTGCCTCAAAAATAAACTAACTAAAAAGATCCAGACTCCTGAGGGTAAATATGTATATGTTCAATAGGAGAGCATTTGTCTGGCAGGCATAAGACCCTAGACCCCAAGAAAACACACACACACACACACACACACACACACACACAGAGTTATTTCAAGAGTGTTTGATCTTCCTATGTACACTGAGAAGAAACTGAATCAATGCCTCTTCTATCTTCCAGGGGTTACAGGATAAGAGTAAGATACAATTTTCCCAAAGGCCCAAAGAGACTCGAATGAGGTGTAAGCCAGTTAAGGGTTCAATTAGCTACAGTGGATGTGGCCCATTCTTTCTTCCCCAGTCAAGAAGACATTACCAAGAGTCACTGTTATCCTGCAGAGGACACTGCACTGACCTTAAATATCTATCTTGTAAAATGTCCTTCCTTGTTCTTATCTGAAATCTCCTTCAAGGAGTATTAACGCCCTGTGGGAAAACTGTCTTCCTTCTGATTCTGTTTGCATCCCCTTCAGCACGACCTGCTGACACAGAAATATAATTAAATTTATGTTTGTCTCATTGGCTGAATCCTTGAGCAGTAAGTATGCGTATTCTATTAAGTGCATAAGACTTTAGAACCCAGTTATCTGAGCCAAATTGTGTCCCCTTCAGACCTCAATGTTACTCCTAAATCTAAATTTTATAGTTAGATTTTCAGTTTATATGAAAACTCCCCAAGAAGTACCATCTGTTGGCTTGGACATCCTAAATTTCATAACCAAATTCTAACACTTTGGAAGATGCTGATTGCTTTGACCATATCACGACTGACTGAGGTAAAGAACAAAAATGGCAAAGACTCTGTACATGTGTACTCATACATGTATATGTTTATGAATATACAAAATTATATCCTTCTGTTTGGAATCCTCCTCCTCTTCCTCCTCTTCCTCTTCCTCTTCTTTTTTCCTCCTTCTTCCCCCTCCTGTGACAGGGTCTTGTTCTAATAGCCCAGGCTAGGCTCCAATTTGCTACAGCTTTCATTCTTTAAACACTCTCAGACAAATTTTAATGCTTGCTGTTTAAGCAGCAACTGTAAATGAGAGGTAGGGAACTATACAGCAATTGTATAAGGATAGAATAAGAGATGGAAAATCAGCAGGGATGCATGTTCAGATCCTTGGTCAAGGTTAGGGATGGCATGAATGAATGCCTAAGTCCATGATACAAACCAGAGAGACACTTTCAGAGTAATGGTAGGAGCTATCTACACATGTTCAGGAGGAATACTTTCCGGTAGGCCCCTATAGATGAGTCCTATGCTGCATTTTCTCAGGCTTCAAACACATTTCTAAGTCTTACTCTGCAAACAGCTGAGGCTTAGTATTTGTTGACTGGATGAAGGAACCAGAGGGCTGATTAAACTGGGACCATAATTCAAGGTCAATCCTAGAAAAGGGAGGTGGGTTGGCATACCAGCTTGCATAGAAAAAAGCAATTCAATTATAGACACTAAGAGACAATAAACTCGGGCTAAATCAAGACCACTTTAGGAGACACTCGGCCATGGCTACTTTGCTTTCCTTTTCTTGGTTTCTCCTCTCCTTTCCTATCCCCTGCTGACTATTTGTAAGCAGCATAGCAGGGCATCCGGCTTTTGATTGTTCCCGGCATCCCCTCGCTGTGTGGGTTATGGGAAGCCAACCTTGCTTGCTTGGTCATTTGTTTTTCTTTTTTGCTTCCCATACCAAAGAATGGCTCACATGGGCCAAATGCAGAGGGATTTGGCAAATGCAAACACCATACACACAATGAATAGGAACCTTATTTATTTCCGAACCGAACTAAGAAATAGAATTAAGGAGAGCTTTAAGACATAAAGAGGTTAAGAAATAAAGGATCAGAATTTCATCTCAATGACTCCCTGGTGATTCAGTAGATCTGAAGCTAAATGTAGCCTTGAGACTTCTAGATCCCTACAAACAAGGAAAGGTATTCAGGCCATGGGATTAGCTAGTCTGGGAGTTAACAAGGGAAAACGTCTTCACAATTTTCCCTGCAGGAGGTTGCAGAAGGGGCAGGGAAAAGGGATTAGTTGGGAATAAAAGAACCACGAGGAAGGATGACAGGATGAGTTTTGGAAGCAAGGGAGAAAATAGAGTCAGACTGCTGCTGGATCTTATTTCTAGGATGCTCAGGGCAGCATACTGGCTAAACTATATTTAGATCCCTGAGCTTCTAGCGCAGCACTCCCTCTGTGGTGGCGGACACCAAAACAAAGGACAGGAGAGGAGAGTGGATGAGAATAATTGCAGAAGAGGAAGGAGGGCTTACTGGGGGGCCGGGGGTACTAAGAGAGGAAGGGGAGTGTCTCTTCCCCTCCTTTGCGAACTTACAGACAAGTCCATCAAACCCAAGGCAGGCTTCTGTGATGAGAAAGATACATAATGTGATAAAGCTTAGTAGCAGGCATGTGTGATTGAACAGACCAATGAAGAGATAACATTTGAAAGCTTTACTGCTTGGAAAGCTGTTAGCAAGCTGGTGTCCGCTTCATCATGTTTAATTTTACTTTTACTACCCTTCATTTGCTCTGACGGGTTGATGTTGCCATGGTGCGGTTGGAATTCTCATAAAAGTGCTGTTACCCTTTCAAGACAGCCATTTTTTTCTAGGGTTTATACCACATTTTATAGTTATGTCGGAAGGTTTACTTGGTTTATGAATTCTCCAAGCTCTAAGATTGCTCTCAAAAAACTCCAGGTTGCCTTCAGTTCTGGCTGTTTAATTTGTGATCTTTTAACAACAGTTGCAACATGGGCTGATGTTTCAACGTGATTACAGGCACATCCTTTGGCTCATGAAGGTAAACAAAGGGCAGTCCAAGAGATACAAGCCTTTTTCCCTAGGTCTGAACCCCTGATTACACACAGTTTGTATCCTCCTGATATTATAATTTATACAAAAACGGTAATAAGTAAAATAACTCCAACCATGACATTTGATGATGACTAT
>VZQC01015297.1:1585620-1605620 GCA_009823505.1 Rhizomys pruinosus | reverse complement strand
TAATGCCCACATTTTGGGGTGGGCCATCCAGGTTGAGGCGGTCCAATCAGAAGACCCTTAGTCCAGTCAAGTTGACACCCAGGATTAACCATCACAGTGCTTTAACTCTACCACCCATATAAGGGCTTACTACACCTTAGCAGAAACATCTTTAATAAAGAAAACCAAAGAACAAGTGGCACTAGCAGGGAGATTGTTAAAATATAGTTGGCCTCACTGGTGATACTTCATTTCACATTTTTATTTAATTTTAGCCAACTGATAACTACACACCATTTAAATGATGTTAGAGTTTTAAAAAGAAGGGCATTTAGTTTGAGTTTCTCCTTTCTTAATTGCTTTTAAGCCTTCATGCTGAAGACTTACAGTGGCAACCATAGCCCTGTTTAAAAAAAATTCATTTTCTCAGTGACTGAGCATCCTAACAGAGCACCTTAGAAAGGGCAAGTTCTGTACCTCTTGACTCTCTGAAATGGATTGTTCTCATAGTCCATTATTTGAATGAGGGTGTCTGACTTATGGCAAATCCATCTGAAACAGCATGGTAGAACTGTCTTTTATCTTTAAGAAATGTATTTTTATAAAAGTAAGATATTTACTTCTGTTGCAAGAAGGAATTTAAGCAGAAAAATTTCTCTCTAATGTTTGTTGAATCATACAAGAATGATGAGGGGGAACAGGGTGATATATCAACCAACTAACTTGAACAACTGAGTTGTATTTTTATTTCAGGAAGACGGGCTGAGACAAAGGTGCTCTGTGGTACCGTGTGAAATACTTTTCCTCTTTTTCCCAGTCATGCATATCACTGTAGAATTCACTAGGGTAACATCTCTGTTTTCTATTACTTAAATTTGCACAAGCGTGCAATCAATTCTCCATCTTTTTCTTTCCTCTTTAGAGCCGCTGAAAGGAGTTGGAATCTATTGGCTTTGAGATGTATATTCCTAGTTTAGAATCACAGTCTCTAGGAACCAGAAAGGACCACCGAGATTATCAGTCCCACTCTCATTTTACAAGTGAGAACACTGAGGTCCTTTAGTGTGAGGTCTTATCTCTGATCCATTCTTTTAGTGATACCTGAGGACCCGAACCAGAAGATGCCAGGCTCTTAAGAGTCACAGAGAGCCAGAAAATCATACAAGAATATAGGGTTTCAACTTCATTCTAGTTCATTTGTTTTCTTCTTAATTAACTGAAGTTATGTGAAGAGTGGTGTAGGCCAAAGGTTCACAGACTATGGTGGCTGAACAGTAGACTCTCAACCTTGATCACTCACTCTCTAACTAACTCTGTGATCCTCAAAAAACTATTTAGTTTCTTGACTTCTACACTTCAAAATTACACACACATACACACACACACACGCACACACACACACACACACACGCACAAACAAAAGCACCCACATAATAGGATCAACTTCTTGAGCTTCATCTTTCAGTAAGGATGACCTGAGAGATGGTACAGAAAACTCTGAATAGAGAGCTGACCCTCAGCAAACACTCGTGAAATATCTGGGATCACTGGGACAAGTTCCCTGTAATGCTGCACAGTCCTGATGACTGGGCTTCATAAACAGCGGTTCCCTTTACTGTCTGGGACTCAACTGGGCACATGCAAAGTTTCAATGCTAGGATCCTTTCAATCGTTATCCTACTCCCCTGCTCACCTCAGAACAGAAGCTGATACTCCAGTCTTTTTTTATTTTCTTTTTTATTTATTCTCGTGTGTGTATGAATGTACCGTCTGCATGCAGGTTTGTGCACCCGTGTCGTGCAATGCCGGAGGTCAGAAGAGAGTCTCAGATTCCCCTGGAACTGGAGTTAAAGACGGTTCTCAGCCGCGATGTGGGTGCTGGGGATCGAACCCTGGTCCTCTGCAAGAGCAGTCGGCGCTCTTAACCACTAGGCCATCTCTCCAGCTGCGACACTCCAGTCTTAATCACCTCTTCAGTCTTCTCTCATCTTACTGCCCTACGAAACAACAAATGTCTTACAAATGAAGCTCACCTTTCCTGATTGTCCCTCAAACTTAACAGAGTCTCTGGTTAAAAGGTAGCCATGTTAAATGAACGCTTTCTTCTTAGATTTCAACTTTTCTTAGAGACAAGACAAACCCAGGTTGACCGGTTCACACAAAAGTAAAAGTTCATCGGTAAGTAAGAACTGAGTAGCCTGAGGGAACTTGAAATTTGTACTCAGCGGACACTGACCTAGCAAGGCACAGAAGGCCCTAGAAACCAAGCAGGAGGAATTCAAAGCATGAATCAGACACAAACATTAATTTAACAATGGAAGTTGAACAGAGATATCTGTTTTTATCCAAGACTATCCTCCAGTGGAGGGCTCAGATAGATTTAGCTGAGGACAGGAGTCCACAAATATTTATGAGTTATTTTTAATCATTTATCCCTGAGGCGAAAAGAATTGGAACCTTAGACAATTTTTTAAAAGTACTTGAATGGCAACTTGAAGCTTCAAGCACTTTGGTTACTAAGTCCAGCAATCTCTGAGGAGTGATATGAGTGTTATTTTTCACCCCTCTTTTTTGCCTTCCACAGAGCTTCTGTGACAGGCAAGAAACAAAGTGCAGTGTTGTGTTCTCTCAAATGGATTGTTCCCTGCTGTCAGGGCTTAAATTTTAAACCGTTCTGACCATTTGGCATGGATCTCAGCAAAGTACTTTTGTCACAGAAAGGTCAGGAGCAGTTATTAACACAGAGTGACAACTGTACTTCACAGAACAATTGCCCTCCTCCATCCCTGCCACCTTCACAGAGGTCTTCACTGACAATCTCTTCATTTCTATTCATTGCCAGCAGATATTTTAACGGCACCTTGCCGTCCATCTTTGCTGTCTAGAAAGGGTGGGCTGAGGGACTGCAGAGCAGCGGCTTGGAGAACCAAGGATAGAAAGAACATTTTCATCTCTGGCCAGGTCAATTCAATGCCACTTTAGTGAACATTTTCCTTTTTGTGGCTGGTGAGACTTCCAAAGCTCTGAATGACAATCATGGAATTTTAGAGGTGTGAAGAGTTGTATCTATTCCCTAGGATCCACAAACCCCAGGACTCTTCCCCTCTATGGCTAGTATTCTGCTGCATGGGGAGCTCATTTTCTGCAGTTTGATCTGTCTGACACGTCCCCTGACACTGCTTCTGGTTCTGGTGACCTCAAGTATGCTCTGTGATTTATAAATACTGTTTAACCTAGGGTTGGGGAGATTGACGAGTGGAAGGGGTTAACGACGCTGGCTAATTTTGCATAAGACCTGAGTTTATTTCAGCAACTTACATGACAGCTAACAACCCTTTGTAATTCCAGTTCCAGGGGATCCTACTCCCCCTTGTGGCCCCCTCTGGAAATGCACACACATGGTGTACTTGGATGGAGGCAAAACACTCATACACATAAAGAAAAATAAATTTAGGGGCTGAAGAGATGGCTCAGAGGTTAAGAGCAGTGGGTGCTCTTGCAGAGGACCCAGGTTCAAGTCTCATCGCCTGCATTGTGGTCAACAATCTTCTGTAACTCCTGTTCCAGGAGAATTTTACACCCTCTCCTGACCTCCACAAGCATTGCAAGACACAGGTGCTTTTATATACGTGCAAGTAATACATTCATACACATAAAAGTAAAATAATATAAAAAATAAAACATTTTAAAGATAAATAAATTTAAAAAATACTGTCCAAGATGGCATTGCTTGGTATTTTTCTTCCACCATCACAAGGCTAAATTGTGTTTCTCCTGGGTGGGTAAACAAATGTATTTCTTCAGAGTTGCTAGACTAGTCAAAAGAAGCAGAGTGAAGGGGAAGTTTTGTTTCCCAGATAATAGATAAGTTTAACTCTCCTGGAATATTCCCCCTCCCACACACACACACCAGGTGTAGAAGAAGAACAATCACACAGTATCTCAAAGCCTCTATGATTATAAGACTGAGGGGTCTTGTTCTTCCTAAGAAGGATTTGTAAGCAAAGGGACAAACTACATGGACAACCTGACTTCTAAATATGTCTGAATGCACACATGCATGAGAGCACAGTCATTTCTAAAACCTGTCATAGCTCTTCATGCAAAAGCGTGAAGACAGCGTACAGTGTGGGGAAGAATGGCAGGTGTCATTGGACAGCACTGCAGTGTTGCTTGGCTCGAGCACTCAAAATAAGTAGTCGCCATGAATTGATCCACTTCTTGGTGAGTTTTCAAAACCTCTGTGAGTGGTCTCGGTCTCACTTATCTTCAAAGCATGCTACAACCATGGCGTTGGGCCAGCCCTATGCTCAGTGGATTTTATTAGAGACCTGTTTTCCCTATCATAGCTGTACATGTGGAGGGAGAGGAAGCAGCTCTGGAGAGCATATTGGTAGAGAGGAGTTGTGACATATGATAAAATGATGGGTTCCCCGGGGAAATCTCCACAGCCTCAGCACCGCTCTGTGATTAGTCTTGTCCTCACTGGGGGATGCATGTTGCCTTGTTGCAGCCTCTTAGAAGGAAGAATATATGATTTGGATATTACTCTCCTATTGACATGCTGACATTTCTGCTTTAACAATTTTTAAAGAAACAAGTAGGAGTTTACAGTGCTGGACACTTCATAATCCTGGTAGACAGTTGAGGGGACCACATGAATGTGTATTACCTTTCCCTAGTTCTTTCTTGGGCTCTGAAGCATACCGTGAGCCTCAGGGTTTGTTGTTGTTTTTGTTTTTTTGTTTGTTGGTTGGTTTGTTGGCCTTTTTGAAACAGGGTTTCCCTGTAGTGCCAGCTATCCTGGAGCTCTTTATGTAGTCCAGCTATCTATATAGCTTTTCTGTATAAATATACATTTGTACCACTAAATTTAATATAAATATTTTATACCATATGTATACTTCGTACTGTATTGACTTACAATTAATATCATATGTGATTCTTCTGGTTGGTTGGTTGGTTGGTTGGTTGGTTAGTTTGAAATAAGGTCTCATGTAGCCTAAGTTGGCCTCAAGAATCATTGTATAGCTGAAGATGACTCTAAACTTTTTTTAATTTTATTTATTTATTTTTTATGTGTATGAATATACTGTCTGCATGTAGGTTTGTGCACCCATGTCGTACAATGCCTCGGAGGTCAGAAGAGGGCATTGGATTCCCCTGGAGCTGGAGTTAAAGACGGTTCTCAGCCACAATGTGGGTGCTGGGGATCAAACCCGGGTCCTCTGCAAGAGCGGTCGGCGCTCTTAACCGCTAGGCCATCTCTCCAGCCCAGATGACTCTAAACTTTTGATCTTCCTGCCTCTACTTCCCAAGTATAGGACTATAGGTGTGAGCCACTGTGCACAGTTTGACTTCATGAGTGCTAGACATGAACACTAGCAACTGAGCTACCTCTCCAGTGCCTACATAGGATTGTTGGATCTATGTCTATCATTGAATTTGGCCTGTTATCTTATTATCTTATCCTTGCTTGATCATATTATCAAAGTTGTACTAATGTAAGAGACTGATCTGGGAAATTTTCTATTTTATATTCTCTGAAATGATTTGTAATAGATTTTTCTTAAGGAACATTGAATTCTGTCATGAAATTGTTTGTTGTTGTTGTTGGGGGGAATATATTAATATTATTTAATTTTAATACTTATTATCTATCCAGGTTTTTAAGTTTCTATTTATTTATTTTTCATTTTAAGTGTATGAGTGTATTGCCTGCATGTTCATAAGTGAACTAATGTTGTGTAGTGCCCATGGAGGTCAGAAGAGAGCATCAGATTCCCTGGAACTGGAATGGTTACAGACGGTTACTAGTCCCCATGCAGATGTTGGGAATCAGACCTGGGTCCTCTGCAAGAGCAGCCAGTGCTTTTAATGGATGAGCCATCTCTCTGACCTCTAAGCTTCTGTTTATTGACTTTTGTCTTTTCACTCTGTATAAACTTTATTTCATTCTATTCCGTAGTAAATCTGTTCTGGTAATGTTACAGTAGCAAAAAGCCATGTAAGTTTAACTGGTCAAAAAATAGTCTCTATCTGTTGGAACACCCAAAATTCCAGTTTCACCTGATCTTAAGACCGCCCCCCCCAAGAAGGTGAGTTCACCTTAAGTCATGCTAAATAGATAGACAGAATACCTAGTATACTAATGAGATAGTAAACTTTTCCTGCTTGGAATCCCGGCCTCCTAGCAGAGTTCTTGTGGACTCAGTTCTACATATGAGGTCTCTGTAAATCCTGGTAAGTCTTCTGGAAAGTGTAAGCCCTCTCTTCTTTTCCATAGCCCTTTTATAAGCATGATTTCCCTAATACTTTGAGCTGCCTCTGGATCTTGTATTTCTTTACTTTTCCTCTAAAGCCTCCAGACCCAAAGTGGTTGCTAGGCAGCATCCCCCATCTGCCCTCCATCCTCTCCAGCATGGCGTCTCACCTTTTTCTTTTCCCCTCCTCAAGGTAGCGGCTGGGTTTCACAGGTTGCCTGCCCTGAGGATTTTTCTTTAAATTCTAATAAACTTGTCCTAAAGCTTCTGTTTGAGTCCATTCTTAAATTCTTTTATGATGAATGAGACCTAGAACCCCCCAGGGAATGCTGTGTTTCCCCTGAGTCATCAATATTTCTAACAACTCTTCAAATTGTTGTATTATCATCACATCTTTTTATTTTATATTCTGCATCTATTTTTCTTAATATACACTTCTGTTTTCTCCTTTTCTTACATTGTTGAAGGGATTTTTTTATTGCTGATCATTTAAAAAATATTTTAAATATCCTCATGAAAAGAAATTGAACATGAATTGACCTCAGAGTAACACATTGGCTGTATCGCACCACCTCTCACTATTTTCCCACTGGGACTTAGTGAGATTCAGTTGTTTTTTTTTTTTTTTTTGTTTGTTTGTTTGTTTGTTTGTTTTGTCTTTTCGAGACAGGGTCTCCCTGTAGCCCCAGCTGTCCTGGAACTCACTCTGTAGACCAGGCTGGCCTTGAACTCACAAAGATCCACCTGCCTCTGCCTCCCAAGTGCTAGGATTAAAGGCGTGCGCTACCACACCCGGCTTGAGATTCAGTTTTATACATACTGTGAATCTCACTATAGTGAGATCACAGTTTGTGAGTATTATGGTTTGTGACACTAATCCAAGTGTCACAAACCATAATACACAATTCCAAAGTTACGTCTGTTCTTTACTTTCTATTTTATTTCTAGTTTTATTTCATCACATCTGGTAAAGGTCATTTTCAATGCAATGAGTTTTTCTCTCTGTTCAGGAGTTCAGTTAGATTAAACTGCAAGTCTAACAATGGGTGTTTAGGTGAACATGCTAAGGAATTGTGATGGACTGACTACAAGTACAAAATAATTTTATGAATTAATTTCCATTCTTGAAATTTAAGTTAACTTAATCATATTTTTTCAATAACACACAAAATTTCAGAGAGATAAAAGGACTAACAGAAAGGAACATGATAAAGAAGACATGGGGAAAAAAAAAGAAAAGCAAAATAAGGCAGCCAAGGCATCTAGAGAACTTAGGAGTGACGGGAAGTTGGGGCTGGAGAGATGGCTGGACAGGCAATGCATTTGCTGTGCACACCTGAGGACTGGAGCTCAAATCCCCCACTTGAAAGGCAGGTGGTTCTAGAGGCCCATTTGCAGGCTGGACACATGGGAGCAGAGACTAGGAATCCCAGAGCAAGCTGGCTAGCCATATTAGCTGAATTGGCTAGTTACAGATTCACAGTTCTTACCTTGATATACAAGGTAGAGAGTGGTCAAGGCAGACAAAAACCTTGGGCCTCCACAACACATGCATATATGCCACATGCCTGGGAACATGAACACACACACACACACACACAAGCACGCACGCACACACACACACCTAACACCACATATGTGTATACAGTAAGTATACATGGATTAAATGCATATACTATTTTAAAATATTTTCTTGATTGTTATCTTTATGCATATGAGTATATTGCCTGTATGTATGGAAGTGCACCCATGTTGTGCAATGCCCAGGGAGGTCAGAAGAGAGTGTGGGATTCCTGTGGAACCAGAGTTACAGATGGTGATTATCCACCATGTGGGTGCTGAGAACCAAACCCATGTCCTATTCAAGAGCAGCCAAGGTTCTTAACCTCTGAGCCATTTCTCTACTCCCTAAATACAACTTATTTAAAAAGAAAAGCTATCTCACTCAATGTATATGGCAGGGGGTACTTAAATCAGTTATAAATATATGCCATAAACACAATGAAGAATAACCAAATATAACAATTTTGGGAAAAGGTATGCAAGGAGATGTTAACAGAAAATAGATTGTACAGTTCATAAATATCAACAACATCAAATTGAACATAAAATATTAATATGAATATAAGGGATGCCAATGCAAAAAACACAACTCTTACCTCAAAGAGGACAACCAGGACCCAGGAATAAATATTTAGGGCACCCCAGATTCCATGTTCCAAAAAGCTAACAGTTTCATGACGTTTTTATACTGGTAGAACAAAGAAAGCAGTAATGCAAGATGCTTCAGATGCATTAGTGGATACAGAGAGGAGGCTTATCCAAAGCAGGGAGGTTTTGCTATAGGCTTTAAAAGCTCACTGACAGCTGGATATCGTGGCAAGTGCCTTTAATCTCAGAAGTTGGGAGGCAGAGGCAGGCAGATCTTTGTGAGTTCAAGACCAGCCTGGTCTATAGGTGAGTTCCAGTACAGCTGGGGCTACAGGGAAACCCTGTTTCAAAAAGACCAAAAAAAAAAGAAAGAAAGAAAGAAAGAAAGAAAGAAAGAAAGAAAGAAAAGAAAGAAAGAAAAGAAAGAAGAAAGAAGGAAGGAAGGAAGAGAAAGAAAGAAGAAAAAGAAAGAAAGAAAGAAAGAAAGAAAGAAAGAAAGAAAGAAAGAAAGAAAGAAAGAAAGAAAGAAAGAAAAGAAAGAAGAAAGAAGGAAGGAAGGAAGAGAAAGAAGAAAGAAAGAAAGAGAGAAAGAGAGAAAGAGAGAAAGAGAGAAAGAGAGAAAGAGAGAAAGAGAGAGAGAAAGTTAGTTGACTGACAGCATTATTAGCTTCTTGGGGAGTGGAAGCCAATGGTCTTTTAAGTTAATACTTCTCAGGATGTTTGTTCCAATACAGAATGGGGCAAACAATGTGTATTGTTAGGAGGATCAAGATTGCCCAAGATAAATATAAATTATAATTGGGCTCTGGACCTGCAACTTTCCAAACTCTCCACGAACACTGAAATTCTAATCAGTTGGTCAGCCTTGCAGAAGGTTTAGTTTGAAAACACATTTTTGTTTGTTTGGTTTTTTTCTGAGAACTTTTGTTCTCTAAGAACTTATCTCACAGGGATTATAGGTAATGACAGCAGTTGAGTGAGAATTTCTAAAAATTGTGAACTTGTATGTAATTAACTAAAAAAACACATATAATCAGGGTGAAAATTTTCACCCAATTTCCTAAGAAGTGAAATTACTCTTGTGAAATCAGAAACGAATGTTATTTGTCAGTTTTATTACATCATTGGATCTTTGACTTCACTTTTTATTCCTTTATTTCTTTTCTTGAATGAAAGAATGTGACAGCGTTATTGGGTATTTACCAGTTTCTAATATTTTGCTTTACAGATATCTCAGCACATAGAAACCTTATGGTACTTTGTTTAAAATTAAAATCATTTCTTTTTCTTAGATTCTTATAGATTTAAGATTCTATCTGGTATGATTTTTCTTTAGTCTCTTGAACACCCTCTTTTTCTTTGCTGTTGAGAAATTAAAGTTTGAACTTTTGCAGGATAATTTTGTTAGGTTATATATTTCTGGTTAAAGATCATATTCTTTGCAGCATTTGAAAAACTGAAGCGAGTGCCATGAAAGGCCAGCCTGGGCTACATAGAGGATATTGTCTCAAAAAGAAAAAATATATATATATATTTATATACATATATATATATATATACATACATATATATATATATAATATATATATGTATGTATATAGTGTTGTAGCAGCAACAAAATGGACACCTTGGGAACATCTGGTTAAGAGAGTGGAACTATCTGGTCTGAGTGAAAACCCAGATTTGTCAGATCAATCACCTGCTCACAGGACCACCCCTAAGAAGGTGTGTGCACCGTAAGTCATGTTAAAGAGATAAACAAGATACCTAGTTCATTAATGAAACAGTGGGCTTTTCCTGCCTGGAATCCCTGGCCCCTACTATAATGCTTGTGGACCAGGGCACAGACATATAGCTTTCCCTAAGTCTACCTGCTTTTCTGAGTTGTCCAGGTTCTTCTTTCTATTTCTTTTCTTATTTTTTTAATTTTTTATTCAGGTTTTATAATTTTATTTTTTTTTAATTTTTTTAAAGCCAATTTTTGAACCTTTGTGCATTTCATACAAAATTTCCAATCAAATCTAGACCCATGCCCCCTTCTTTGCCCCCTCACCCCACCAGAGCTCATGCATTCTGCCAAACATGTTTTTCATCTTTTTCTCAATCTCTTTTCAAATTTTCAATGCAGAAGTTTACTGTTTCGAGCAGAAGTTCACCGTTTCAGTCGGTTCTTTGACCCAGTCTTCTTGTTGTTATTATTGTTCCTTCCAATTTGTATCACTCCAAGAGCTTTTGTAATTTTATAGAACAGCTCTTAATCAAGTTTAGACTCCCTCCCCATCCATGCCCTCCCCAACCAGAACTCATGTATTCCACTGTACATGGTAAGTCCTACCTAGTCAAGCATTTGTACCCCAATATCCTTAAGTGCAAATTCATCCACCTGAGTCTAGTCTGCCCATCTAGAGACTACGTAAGGCATACTCTCCTTCACCTGGTAGCAATCAGTCTCCAGTAGTTCTCAATCTAAGGCTGGCCTACCACCCTGCTCTCTCCTCCCATCTGGACCCTTGTTAAATTGAGTTGGGATGGGTCTTGTGGTTGATGCCACAGTTGCCACGAGTTCACTTGTGGAAAATTGCAGTGTCCTGAACGTCTCTGCTTTCCTATATTCATGAACCAGCTTTGGCTCTGCAGTTATTTTCTGCTTTTTAATATCACTATTTCCTGGGTTTGAAATTCCAAACACACTATTTCCGGCTACTGTGGTCCCACAGGTACCTAATTAACTTTTTTCTTATTTTTTCCATGTCTAGTAAGTCTTTATTCTCAATGAGAGACTGTTGGTGATAAATTGTCGAGAGTCTAGATTTTTTACTGTATTCATTATTCCCCAACATTTTTGTATATTTGGATAATTTCTCATCTATTTGTATCATCTGTCTTCAGCATTGATATTGATCAGGGGTGGGGCAAATCAAAGCCTGTCAGCAAAACCACCATTAGGCCACCTGTCCTCAGTAAGCCAACTAAAATAGCAAAATTAATACTGGAAAGTAGAGACAGATTTATTCAGTGTAGCCACATGGGGAAGAGAGCCATAGAACCCCCCAAGTCTGTCTTCAGGGTCTGTCAGTAAGAGTAATGTTTTAATAGAGGACTAAAGACGTGTGCATCTGAGAAGCCCAGCCATGATATTTTCCAGGCAGACATTGATCCATGATTATCTAGGCTTCAAGGTGGTCTGACAAGGTATTTTCTGGGAGACTAGATCCCCCTCTGACTGGGGCCTTTTCCTTCTCCCAGCATGAGATTCTTTTCTATACATTTATCAATATAATATTTTCCTTTATTTGAATGTAGATTGAATATATTTTTAAATATTTACTTTGGAGAGGGTTTTGTTTATGCATTTAAACATATGAGCCAACTTTGGCTTGATTCTCTTGAATGTTGTTTTTGTTTTTGTTTTTTTCTATTGTGGGTTACAGTTTTCCTGTTTTTTTTCTATGTCTTGTAAGGTTTTATTCTCAGTGAGAGACTGCTGATGATATATTATAGAGAGTCTAAATTTTACTATATTCTAAAAACATTTATTCTTTTCCGATAAATTGCTCAAATACAAATTAATCAGCTTGAATTGATATAGGCTTGATTTTGTGTTGGGCCAGATCTTTGAAAATCCTACTTTTTCTTAATTTTTTTTTTCAACTTAGAAAGACCTGCCTTCTAAATGCTCTCTTTTCTGTGAATTTTGTCAGATCTTGGTTTTATTTGGGAGGTGGTAGATTGGACTTTCTAGAAGACATCTTCTTATGGTTATGGCTAAGCTTCTCCAATATCTCACCAAAATAACAAAAAGAATAACTAAAACAGGAGTTGCATTAGCTTTCGTGGATATTTTCCTGAATACTTTCCATAGAACCTCCTCTTAAGAAATCTTCACATCATCTGGTCCTGTGCAAATAAAGCCCAGCTTTTAGTAACAATTTCTAGGGACTCCCGGGACTCAAAACTCTTCAGTTGCTTCTCACCCTCTTCAACCCCTGCTACATTGTTTCTAGTTCACCTGTTTCCATGGGTGGATCACAAGGTCTCATGATGGTTTCATATGGTTTCATGTGCCTAATAATAACCAGCAGCACAGAGTAACTTTGAACATGTTCATTCTAACAATGTATCTCATAAATATATGATAAATGTAGATATGCAAGATTGCACTAACTTCCACCTAATGAGTCCCATCCTTAATAGGCCAATCAATGGAGGCTGATTATCTTGCTCCAACCAGAAATGCCTTGGGCTTAGGACTGGCTGAAACCTCCTAAGGCTCACACTACCCTGGGTTATTCTTAAGGGTTCAAGGTTTAAAACCAAAAAGCCAGGCTATTTCCCACTAAGGAAGAACTTCTATCTTTGTCACAGGATTGCTAGGAACTTCACTCTCCTCCACAGCCCCAGGATTCAGCAAATGGCCCCAGGGGATATCAGATGTACACTTTTAAGCACACCTGCCTTCCTCTCCTCAGCCTGTCATTCTGTTTTTCTGAAGTATTCTTTGCCAGGCCCTGTCCCACCCTTTACATTGGTTTCCCAGCTTCATATCCAAGACTGATTTGGCAAATCCACTCCTTCTCCCCTTTACTGCACCCCATGGAAAAATCAACTGCCATTTTCTGTACTTTATTAATTGAGGCACTGGACTTAAAGTACGCCAGGCTTCTGTACTGTATACTAGACACTATAGTTACCTTAGGTTATCAATGAAGTCTCCATTTGAGAATTACATCTTCTCTGCCCAACCTGAGGATCCATAGGCAGGAACGATCATTGAGGCTATAGTTTGGGGTAGACATACCCCTTCTGTCCTGCTTACCTCTTTTCCTATTCACTAGCTGGAGCCTAGTGGAAATAAGTAGATGAAGAAGGAATTGATAGTGTGAATGTTTGTCCAATACTGTTGCCATAGGTTATACGTGACTATATTCTGTGTCATGAGAGGTTTATATTTTTCTTCCATGCCTTTCTTAGGCCTTCTTTTATTGGAGGCTATTTCTCACTGAACTCTTTTGAGTCCTATCACCCCATCCAGGGGCTTCTCAATAGGGAGCATTTTAGATGGCCTGAGACTCAATTTATCCTTTGAGGGCCTTCAGGTCTTTATCCTTCATGTCTGTGGGATGAACCCAGTATCTTGTTTGGCTAGAACACCATTATTTTCAAATACCAACTGTTTCTCTTTCCTGCCTGCTGCTTGGCCCAGAACTCATAGCCCTTTGCTCTGCGATTCCTCAGACAGGGGCTGGGCCACAAAATCTTGGAGAAAGATAATAGTTCTGAAAGACAGAATGTGAGATACTTGTAGTTACTCTCCTTTCTTTCTAGGAAGGATTTCAAGAAGCCCAGGTTTCATTCAAACAATGGTCTCCATTACATCTACTGCTAGATTATTTGCCCTTATTGTGCCTGAGGGGCTTCAAAAGGGATGAACCCTGGCTGTTATTTACTTTGACAATGCCTATTTGGAGTGTCAATGTATCAACTCATCTTGAGATGTTACATCTGCAGTATTACACTTGACTGAATAATAATAGTCCCGCAAATATATCCACATTTAAGACTCAAGAATTTTCCAAGATTGACAGCCTTGTCCAAGGTGCTTACGTTAAGGGTTTCAAGATGGAACCAGTATCCTGGATTTTCTAGGTAGGCCAAACATCAGCACTAGAATTCTTTCAAGGAGAAGGCAAAACTGTCAGAATCAGTAGTAGTAAATGTGACAATAGAGTTTGGAGTGATGTGGGGAAGGGACTATGAGCCAAAGAATGCTGGTGATAGCTCAATACTGAACAAGGCAAGAAACAGAGTCTCCTTGGAGCCTTCGGAAGGGATTATCCCAGCCAATGCTTTTACTTGTGAGACTGACTATAGACATCCTAATTCTGGATCCACATGATAAAAAAAAATGTGTGCTTGTTACTAAGGATTTGAGAGTATCACCCTGGGCTTTGGTGACCTGTACAAGCTAGGCTGGACCACCCAGGCCAATTAAAAAGGCAAGCGATAGTGAAAAGAGATTTATTCAATGTGGTCATATTGGAAAAAGGAACAGATAAAGTGTCCAGTGACCCCCCAAGCTCTTCTTTGGTGTGATAACATGATGTTTAGGTTTAAACAGAGGACAACAGATAGGAGCAATGCAGAAGTCCTAGTCAGGATGGTTCTCCCTGTCTCTCATTCATCTCAGCCTCTCAGCTTCCTAAAGGTGAGCTGACCAGTTGTCAGAACTGCCCCAAGTCTCTTTCTGTGTCTCTTTCTGTCAAGCCAAGTCTTCTGCTGACTCACACAAGGATTTCAGCCTTCCCTTCTCCAGCATGGGATTCCTGGGCAAATTTTAATTCTCTGGGGAGCGGGGGAGTCCATTGTTTCAATTGTCTGATAGACAAAGGGAGGAAGAGAGTATCTTTAGAACCTCTCTCCTGGTAGAGCAGTTAACTATTGTTCTAAGACACAAAATATGTAGCAATTTGTTACCACAATACTGGAAAACTAATATAAGCATCCTGGCAATTCATGGCACATAGTACATACCACATAGTACACTTAGATGATGGTCTTAATCAATTAGTTAAATTAACAGGCATAATGCTCCTAACTACTGGACACCTGGAAATACCTGGGATGGAGCTTGAGCCTCAAGCTGTATTTATCGATGGGTAAAGCCAGTTGATACATTTTACATAATCATTGAATATTACATGCATAACACACAGGGTGGCAGTGACTGTCTTTCCCATTTATATTAAGTAACATTGGGGAAATAACCAGTGATTGGGGCATAATTAATGATCAATAAGGATATGAATCAAAAATAAAGTAATTGATAATGAACTTGGTGTCATTTAGATGCATGATGAATTCAATTTGCTAATGTTTATTGAGTATTTATTTACTCATTGGTCAAGACAACTTTAGATGCTGTGGTGAGTTTAGCTCCAGAATGTGACCAAAAGTCTGGCCAGTTCCAGCCCAATCAAGTGAGATTCCAGGAGTCCTTGATTCCAGAAAATGGTCTTGACAGAACGTAGTCAGCTTTGAAATGTCAGCTTCAATGCCTAGTAAAATAAGTGCTTATAGCATATAGAGAATATTTAGGGAAGCTGTCGATGGGTAAATCATGAAAGATCCACATCTGAAAGGTTAATATCGACTTCCTGTAAGACATAACTTTATATGCAGCACATTATTGATCCAATTGTGATGATGGGCTAGAGGTGCGGTGTGAAGCGCTTCTAGGAGAAGCAAAGTGAAAGCTCAGAAGGGCTCAGGATTCTATGAAGATGAGATTTATTTTAAACACATTTTATTTTTTTTTAAACACATTTTAGAACTTCCAGTTCAGCCAGTGATCTGATACTAGTTTGTCCCTTGCTTCAATGACAACAACAATCTGTATCTGAGAAGAAACATTTATACACTTATAGACATTTGGCTAACTATAACTCTTCAGTTTACTCCAATAATCAATCCACAGGCAGCTCCATTGTATATGAACATTTCTTTTGAAGGGACCTGGGTATTCCTTTTGTTCAACTCTGTCCAAAATGGAGAAATATTTTTCGTGATATTTTGAATCCTTTTTCTTTTCTAGCTAGCTCACAAGAATGAGTTTATTACCAAAAGAAAATTCTCCAAAATTAAAATCATTGTCTTCATTATTATTTTTTTATGTTGTCTTCATTATTGAAGTGAGGGATAATTTACTGAAAAACCAGCGATAATCCTGGATGGAAGGTAAGATGAATTTATTCAGCTTAGAAAACTGGATGTCTGCATGGTCAGTTTCTTTAACTGGTACACATTTAGAAAACATCTAGAAAAACTGGGAAGATCTAACAGTTTCACAGCTTCTTTCACAGTGACATAAAGAAAAAAATGTTATTTTATATATATGTGTGTATACACACAAATATACATATACATATGTGTATACATTGCACAAAACTCTGCCACTGAATTCTAGAGAAATTAGATTATTAGATTTATCTAGTTATTTAGCTTTTATTTTGAAGTAATTTCAAACTTACAAGAATATTGCAAAAATATGTAAAGCATTCCAGTGCAAACTATAACCAGAGTCTACTAATATCAACAACCTGTTCCTCAAAATCAGTACTAATGTACTGGTATAAAAGCACTCGTTCATAGGCCTTATGAAAATATCATCTGCTGGCTCACCAACATCCTCTTCTTGGACTAGGGTCCACTCCAGTGCAGCACATCACATTAAATCCTTTCCTCTGCTGAGCAGCCATTAATCTGAGACTGTTTCTCTGTATTTCATGGCTTGGCTTGTTTAAAGAGTAATGACCAATTATTTTATGGAATGTCCCTCAATTGTCTGAGTTTTTATGATCATATTGAAGTTGTACATTTTGACAAGAAAACAACAAAAATGATATTAAATCCTTCTTGCTGAGGAGTTTAGGAACTCTAAATCTTCTTTACCAGCCTTTAGTGACAAGCTTGTTCCATGGTTGGGAAGGCTAACTTTCATGACTTTGTTGAGACGATGTACCCATTTCCCTACCTTTTCTTTCTCTTTGTATCCTATGAGCTACTTTAAAACTACAGGAAAATCCTGTTCATCATCATCCTTTTGTTCTAACTCTCAATAATATTTACAGAAAATTATCATTACTATAGTGTTTTTCTGTTTCTATCATTTTGTTTATTTTTCAAATATAACCATAAGACAGTGTAGTCCTCCCATGTTTAATTCACTTAATGAATTACTTATAATTGTTTGAAATAGTAAATTACTATTTAATTCTCTAAATTATAATACAGCTTCTGATTTATCCATCCTGAGAGGTCATACACGGCGGGTGGTGGGGGGGGGGGGGGGGCGGGTGAGACAGGGGCCCCGGGGAGCCCAGCGGGCCGGGAGCGCCACTCGGGAACCAGGCAGGCCTGGAACTCCACCAAAGATCCACCGGCCTCGGCCGCCAGTGCGAGGAGTAAAGGCGTGCGCACCATGACCGCGGAGATTCCTACACTTCTTAATACATATATTTTGGTACTTTTATTCTTATGTAAAATATAGTACAATATGGAAAATCTTTGGATGCAGATATTTGTTTCAAATACACTCCTTAGTATGTTCTTGTGCATGGATCTAATGTGGTCTATCTAGATCTGGCTATTCAATTTTCTTACAACTATTTATTAATAGGTCCTTTTTGATTTGAGATATGCCCTATTCTTGATTTGAGATATCTTTATTTTTCACTGAGAGCCTTACTACGTAGCCCAGGTTGGACTCAAGCTCATGAGTCTTTTGCCTCTACTTTCTGAGTTCTGATATGGTTAAGTAAACATGATCATGCCACTTAGTCGCTCTGGTAAAATAATAGCATGTAAGCCAGGCATGGTGGCTCATGCCATTAATCCTAGCACTCGGGAGGCAGAGACAGGGGGATCTTTGTGAGTTTAAGGCTGGCCTGGTCTACGAGTGAGTTTCCAGACAGCGGAGGCTACAGGGAGAACCCTGTCTCAAAAAGACAAATATAATAGGATATTGATATAATAGATATATTATTATATTATTATATACACATATGTAGTGTTTATGTGTATACATGTGTGAGTTTGCATGTATGTGAACAGGGTACTTATGCACATGCATCCACACACAGAGAAAGGCCAGAGGTCAACAGCAATTTTCACTTTTCTTCAGTTGATCTCCACCTTATTTCCTTTAAGACAGGGTCTCTCACTAAACCTGAAGTTCACTGATTGGCTAGACTGGCTGGCTGGTGAGCTCCAGGGATCCTCCCATCCCTGTTCCTCAAGCCCTGAGGTTATAGAAGCATGCCAAAGAGCCTCGATATTTACATGGGAGCTGGAAATCCCAACTCAGGTCCTTATGCTTGCCTGGCAAACACTTTATCCACTAAGCCATCTCCTTGGTCCTTTGAGATTCCTTTGCTGAATAAAAGACATCTTCATGGTACTTGTTTGAATTTATTTATTTTTTCTTTTCTGTCTACTGTTCTGTTTGTTTATTTATAAGACATCCTGGCACTTTTCATTATAAAGGTCTTGTATAGGGTTAACTACTCCCTTGTTTATTACTCCATTATTCCTCTTTAAGCCTGCTTTCTTGGCCATGCCAAATGTCTGATTGGCACCACAAACTTTAAGATGAACTAGTCTAACTTCATGTTAAACTTGCATTATTCGAATTGGGATTGTGGTAGTTTAATAGCATCCATATTGGTAGAAAGTTTGGTCTTTTGTCCAAGAAGAAGGAATATCATTTGTTCAAGTATATATTTGTATTTCAGAAGCCTAATTAAAGCTTTGCTTATAAATATTATGTAAATTTTTTATTCCATTTATTCGCAGCAATTTAATTTTCTTTTTTTATGCTATAAATATTTTTAAATTTTATTTATTTTTTATGTGTATGAATGTACTGTCTGCATGTAGGATTGTGCACCCATGTTGTGCAATGCCTCAGAGGTCAGAAGAGGGCATCAGATTCCCTTGGAACTGCAGCTAAAGACAGTTCTCAGCTGCCATACGGGTGCTGGGGATCAAACCTGGGTCCTCTGTAAGAGCAGTCTGCGCTCTTAACCGCTAGACCATCTCTCCAGCCCCTAATTTTCTTTATTGATATTTTAAATGGAGTCTATCTTGTAACTGGCTGGTGTTTGTGTATATAAAGTTTACTGATTTCTAGCTGTTAATATCATAGCTGTTTTGTGATGATTAAACATGCTTGTTTACTCAATTAGATTAAGAAATTCCTTCCTGGGTGTGGTGGTGCACGCTTTTAATCCCAGCACTCACACTCAGGAGGCAGAGCCAGGCGGATCTCTTTGAGTTCAAGGCCAGCCTGGTCTACATAGTGAGTTCCAGGCCAGCTGGGATTAATAAAGGGAGACCCTGTCAAAAAGACCATAAAAAAAAAAAAAAGAGAGAGAGAGAGAGAAAGAAACTCCTGGTAGATTAGTGTCTAACACTTCTGGGAGGGAGTCTCTAAAGACAATTAGGTCATGTGAGCTCTGACACTGATTCCTTGATGGATTCCTAACAAGACGCCATTGCCCACAGGTGGTGATAAGGGGCCTGGTTGAAAACAATGGGTCCCAGAGCAGTGTCAGTCTGGCCAAAATCCTCCCACGGCCTATACGCCCCTCTCTGCCACTGGCCTGTGAGGATGGGAATTGCTCTCTTCACAAAGCCTTCCCTGTCAGGACAGGCTGGAACCTCCACAGCAGTGAATATAACTAAAGCGTAACTGAGTTAGTTTTACCATTAATTCTCTGTGAGTTTCCAGATATATTAGCATATCATCTGCAGGCTAAGAAATGTTTTCCTTCTTTTTTTTTTTTATTTTTTTTTTATTAAAATTTTTTTTAAATTTTTATTTATTTATTTATTTTTATGTGTATGAATGTATTGTCTGCATGCAGGTCTGCGCACCCGTGTCGTGCGATGCCGCGGAGGTCAGAAGACGGTCTCGGATTCCCCTGGAACTGGAGTTCTCCTGGAACCGGAGTCACAGACGGTTCTTAGCCGCCATGTGGGTGCTGGGGATCGAACCCGGGTCCTCTGCAAGAGCGGTCGTCGCTCTTAACCGCTAGGCCATCCCTCCAG